>JANSTS010005884.1:4581-15500 GCA_026546915.1 Sylvicola fuscatus | reverse complement strand
ATAGATCGACCGATTCAAATGGTAATTTTAACGGAATTGCTTCGCGTGTCTTTACCTAATAGTGTGGAAGAGTTGTGAAATGGATTGATTGATCAGAAGGACTTGAACTTAATGATTATTAGAGCTTTATGATGCAGAAATTAAATTGAATCTCAGAGATGCTTCAGGTGGCGCAGGTAGGGTACCATTTTCAGTGGATCACATTTCAAGGTACCGGAGATACGTTACAAGTGCGTTAAGAAAATATGGGTAGCATTCCCATTATTTGTTTGTTAAATGTCTGACGACAAAGAATAACTGAACCATTGAATTCGTCCAAATCTTAAGAGGTTGGTATGTTTTCTTTTTACTTCTTTCATGAATTTAGAAGATGGTTTCTATTGTTTAAATAAATCAAGGATGTAAATCAAACACAACAAAATATGTATTATTTTACATAAATATAAATAAATACCCTTCGTCGTCTGTAATTTGTTTTATTAAAACTTATTATTCTTCAGTGAATTCTAAAACAGTTTCTCAACAAATATTTTTGTTTGAACTGGCATAAATCATTTTTTGAAAAATGTTCCCAGGACATTCTTAAAATAGTATTCAAAGATATTTAATAAGATTAATTATAAAAGATTTACATAATTTTTAAAACATAAATACTTTAATCAAGGCCAACATTTTAAAAACGATTTTTTTACATATTAGGCACGCTTACTGCTGAGTCTTAAGAGTATACAGTTACCATCTTGATAAAATCTTATGTTAAATCCATCCATTGTACAATATAAATGTAAAGAAGAAAGGTAGAATGGAATTTCTGCCAACTTTCCTTCAACAATATAACAAATGACAAATATTGTAAATGTTCAAAACAGGGTGATTGATAAGTTAAGTTCAAACTGCATCAGTTTTTATTAACAAATTAAGGTACTGCAAATTATTTGGAAGTCTAATCTCCATAGGGTTCAAGTATCCCGATCCTTGGTAAAAGATTTAAAATTGATTTGGAAAAAATTAAGGGCCACCCTATATCTTCAAAAAAATCCACGTACAAACGTCTGCTCGACAATAAATTTCCCTTTAATCGATTTAAACTCCTGAACTGTCAATTAATCACGCCGCCAGATTCTCCAAGATGCAGTCTTGAATCTGTTCAAGAACTGGCACTGCATTGCATTTATGAATATGCCCTCGAGTGAACTGTGCGTTTAACGTTTTCACTGTTTATAATATGCTGTTGTGACTTGTGAGTCATGTTTGTTTATGCTCTATGCAAGTCATGATAAATGGTCAGCCGGCATAAATATGTCATTTATCATAAATTCACATTACATATAATTTATACTGAACAAATTGTGTCACCACAAATAAACTGCGAATTCGCCGGCACAAAATTGACGGGAAGATGTTTGCATTTATCGTAATTCAAAGTATGATTATGTAATTAAGGAAAAAATTTAAATAACTTATTAAGTGAAGCAGTCACGAAAAAGTGCAATGATCAGACGAGAAAACGAAATTGGTACAAAAGGAGGCGAAGAAATACGCGTTTCGTTGTAGAAGACGGTCGATTTATCTTCGGCAAGCCGGTTCTTAAATTTGTCACTTTACTTATGTCGTCCAAATTTATACGAATATTCACCTGTGGCATACAACAAACAAATGCAGAACGTCTGGTAGATGTTTCTACACACTTTTCGTGTGTTCAGATATTCTTGCATACCTGCACTTGCTGCACTTTACATATACATAGGATGCACGTATATTTGTTTATCTCTTATCGCCTTTAATTGTGCATGCAGTTTACTGGAGATTCTCGCCGACATGCGCCGACGACCACTGCGTCTGGGTATGTACCAGAGGTGCGTGTCGATTGTCGCTTTTCCCATAAATGCAATATGATTTTCCCATAAACGGCCACATAGTTACCGTATACATACATATATGTAGTGGCTTCACGTCATCATTTCACGATGCTGCGATGTGTTGTCCGAAAACAGCGGTGCATCGTGTAACATCATTTGGTGCAGGCCTATTAACGGCCCATTCGCTTTTAACATCTACCTGGAAGATAAAACGCCGGCCCGATGTTCTACAGTTCTTAGGAATTGGGAAATATTGCATTTCAACTGAAGCCGTCCGACGTGGCTCAACCGGTAAGTATCTTTGTTTCACCTCGACAACAACAAAAGAAACACTTCTGACAACATAATATTTGGGTGGACGCGCGAATTTGTTCTAAAATCCAAAAAAAATGTGTATTGTTCACAATTTGATTGCTGCGCCAAATTTGAAAGCGCGTCTGTCGATCCTGAGGATGCGCGGTAAATGCTCGCGCATCTTAGCCAGCGTCTTAGCACTTAAGGGCCCGTACGATTGCATCGGCAGTGGCGTTTTTTTTTTTGTGAAGGCAATTGAACTGTGCGGTTTCGAGGGCATTATATAATATAAATTTATATGCATAAAAGCGCTGTTTAACGACAATACATCAGCAGACATGTGCACGGCAAATAATAATCGATCGCTGCACAATACCTACAAGGGAACAGTGCACATATACGAGAGGCCAGAATATCACTCAATATGCACTTTGTTTCAAAGCATAAGAAAGCATACAAAATAGAATTTATACTTCTTTTTTTTCACTACAATCTGCAAAAGGGTAAATATATCGCGAAGAAAAGCTCCTTTTCCAACGTGAGCGTGCGCGCATTTGGTACAGAACACAGCGCTTTGCTCAGATATGGACGTCGATGCTCGCGCTTACTTGCGCAAACAAACAAACAAAACGAAGGGAAATATGGATGGGAAAATTGTCATACATACATATTATATGTATTTATGCTATATAAATAAGGAAATGAAAATGTCGTCTCGAAATGTTGCTCGTAGTTACCTTTTTTGCCATGTCGAAGACGTTGACCCCTACGCTTTTGATGTGGCTTCCTCTTTGGCTGGTTATCGTAATTGCTGGTGTAGCTGAAAAATCCGTCATCCGGGTCGTATTCATCGCCGCCTAAATTAAATTCGTTGGATGACACTATCACCAGGATCACTGAGACTATGGAAATCCACGTGAAAAACTGATCGTCCCTCATCGTGGCTGAGGGGCATTTATTGCAATAATTTTTTTGGTCGTAAAGAAAATTTTGCGTTTTTCTTGAAAATTAACTGTAAATTATCACTACTTGATTCTCGGCCCCATCTCTTGAGATGTAGAATTTTTTTTTAAGATTAAGAAATTCAGGACTTTTCACTTATTTTATCATAATTTTCTTATAATTTTAACACATATTTTCATAATATTTTTCTCACTTCTTAGTTTTTCACAAATTTTCAGATAAACTTTATTCACTCTTAATATTATACAATTTTTTTTCACCACACAATTTAACAATCTCACTGAGACTCCACGACAACCAGCAAATTTGAGCACTTAATCTCAATAATGCAATCGCCAAGATAATCAAATGAATTTAAATTCATTTTGCGAATCTCGACCATCTCAACTGGTTAATTGGCACGCCTGATGCATATAAGTATGCTGAGGGAGCGATCATTTATATTTAGTCAGATCATTTCCGACATCACACACTGAATTTATATATGGCACACGCGAGATCGCGACGCAATGCAAATTAATAGCCACCAGACACACTCGGTTACAACTCTTTTTATTTTATTTTAATCACGCAAAAATACACTTTTTTCTGATTTAATTTAATTATAAATATTTTCTTTCTATAAAAAACGCATTTAATTTCACTTGTATGCACTATTTACCGTTAAAAGATGAGCAAAGTGCAACAACGAAACGCACGCAGTGAACCGATCACGTTAAAGATCACACGAAGACTGCGGCACTAAGATAAATTCAGCAGGCTCACCACATATTGAATGAGCACCCAGCAGCTCGTAAGACGCAGCCAACGGCGGGCAACCTTCCTGCTGCATATTAGCAGCGTCCGATAGCCATAGAGAACCAGACTTACGAGAATACCGTCTACACAGACGCGCGATTATCAGCGAGACTCGTACTCCGGTAAGATCCATGCACCATTGTGTTTACTGAGCTAAGACGTGCATGTGTGGCCCACTGTCCCTAAAATATGTGTTTTATTGGTGTGAACTGTCTTTATTTAACAGCTCAGTTCATATATTATGCAAATATTATGCTCGATGATGCTGGAGGCATGTGTTGCATGCGATTTATTGCGGCTGGTAATTCAGGTATGAGATTTTCTGCGATCGCCGGCTGGTGAAGGGATTTTTGCTCAGGGTTTATGGGAACAGATCTGTTTACTGAGTTTGTGTACAGTAAAATTCGGAGATGATGATCGAGCATATTTAAAAAAGGATAAAACAATTTTACATTTATTTTTAAAGGATTCACGGTTATTGTTATTAAATCTTATTATTATAATGATTATATTAAATTAATATTCTAAAATAAATAACAATTTTGAAATAACGCGTCAGCCAACAACTAATCCAAATTCCAAAAAAATGGTATAACAAGACTCTATTTTTTTCATTTTTGGAATTTCCCAAAGTTTTTCGTTTTCCCTTTGACTTATCCAAATAAATTTGTTTTTCCTGGAATACTGCCCAAGTGACTGAGACTTATTGCGCAATCCTAGACAAAGTTGCGGTATTTTTATGTTTTTGTTTTTTTGTAAAAAAATAAAAATAAAGTTACATTTTTTATTCATTTATATTAGAATTTTTTTTTGTAGGCGTCTGTATATTCTTAAATGGATTTTATTTATATTATTAATTTTGAGAGCTAATGATTTTGCGGATTTGCAAATACTTTTAGAAATCGACATTCTAGTTCATAAAAATGATAAACTAGACGTAACCAAAAGACAATATAGATATCTATCAATTACATTTTGTTGGACGAAATTTTTTTTTGGGAATGAATTAGTCAGATAATTTAATACAAATTTTTCCTTATTTCTCTCTTGTAAAGGAAGATTTATTTACATCGGAAGATTAAAAAAAAAATAATAATGTAAATGTAAAATACAGAAAAATTTATAAACCCTTTCCGTTTATTATAGATCAACCTGTTTTTATTTAGTATCATTATTACCCCTTTTATCAAAAGACAATTTTGTTAAAAAACTTTTATGTCGTTTCAGAAAGAACCGCAATTTCCATAAAAATCTAATTTATTCTATGCCACAAGAGCCATAAATTAAAAGCGACGAACAAAAAAAGAGTTCCCTAAAGTGTCATTAATCCTACACTTAAAAGAATCAAAATATCATTAAAATTTACCAAGTACTCAATAATTAACTAACATTTCCAGAAACGAAAATAAACTGCCCCTAACTAAAATAATCTACACCTCATCAATAAGCGACAACAACTCTCTCATCCCGAATCCGCCGTCTCCCATAAGTCATCAACAATTTTTGCTGTCACACAACAATAAACAGGCAGCATAAGAAAGTTATTAATAAAAACCGGAAAAAGTCCCTAAAGGCCATAAACAATCAGCATGAATCCACACGATGAGCAGCCGAAAAAATTCAAATGACATGGTTAAACAACTTAAGCCTACCTCAACAGGCATCTCAAGTATGGTTCCATCGCCTGGATATGATGAACGATTATTGGGAGAAATTTTAAATGTAAATATAATCATGGAAACACGGGATGTCGAATGCCGAACGAGCCTATGGGACGACAGGAACTTTGTGTATACATCTAAAAATAAAATACGCATAAATAATGCCTGTAATAGAGACCAGACTCACTTTAAGTCATCATCCACTGTGACTTTGTCATGCTGTTTAAGAATACGAACGAAATACAATGTTCAAGTTGTGTTCTGCCTATTCAATGAGATCTTCTACAAAGGTTTCATTCATACAAGCGTTGTCGTCTAGGCTGGATGCAGCTTCATGTTGAGTTGAGGTCATTGGGCTATTATTTAGAGAGAATTATCTTAATGACTACATGACCCATTCAATTCACAGTGAGAAGAGCCAGTTTGTAAACGTCTTATCTGTCTGTTCCCGTATTCACTTCTCTATCTTGCCAATAACATACGTGTTGGAGGAAGTTCCAGGCTAGAGGTCACGAGGATTATAGATTTTACCAAATGCACTTGACTTGTTTGTAGTGAATAAGAAGAAGATATTTTTTTTATTTCTCTCACCAAGTCGCATAAAGATGTGAGCATTCCATGGGAATCGACGCCTTTCTTTTGTACTTTTAAAGTGTTTTCGATTTTTAATTTGGATAACATTTTGTGTTTGATACTTACTAATCTCAAATTCCAAGGTACGGTTTTCCGATTCGTTTCAAATTTTCGTTAACTTATCTCTCAGCTTATTATTTATGTACAAGCATCCCAAGATGCAGAGCTCTTTGTCGGTGGGCGGCATCGCGAAGTGCAAACGTTTTATTTGATTGGGAGCCGCTTTGTGAAAATTTTAATTGCCACAAATTGATTTATTTGTTTAAAAATGAATGTAGACTCCTGACCAAAAACAGACTAAATGCCTAAATGGAGGAGTAGCTTGTATCAAGCTGGTAATAATTGTTTTTCTACACAAATTGCAACCCAATTCCACGGAGCTGCCTCATCAAAGCGCCTAACAAAGCGCGATGTATTGTACTCGAAGTGAACGGGTTGGCGCTGGCATGCGGCGAGTCGCAGTCTTACAGCGTACCTAAATAAGGAATCATTTCAGCAACTGGATATTCATTATAAATAAAATATTGTCTTTCTTCCGATGGCTTGGAATGCAAGTAACACGATCGAGTCCCCCCGTGTGGCGGAAAATCGAGCAAAGTACACCAACTTGCAGCACTTCTTGGAATCTGCACGCATTTACGAAATTAATTAATAACTACTGGAATGTATTCACAATTAATAAATTTTCGATAAAATGTAATTCATCTGTTTTTACCTATTAATTGAAATGAATGTCTCTGCTTTCTTATGTTTTGTTGTTAAAAATTAAGATAATGTAAAATTCAGATCGCGGAGAATACATTTTCTTTATGTTGGTCAATGTCCAATATTTTCGTCTGTACGATCGTGCGCTTTTTATTAAGAAGGATTTCGGTTCGTGGTTTTCCAAAAATGAATTTTAAGAGATTCATTGCCCACAAATGGCGTGACAGGTTTCAAATCGATCCGGTCAAATCATTGTAGATGTTCGGTTCCGATGTAGCGCGGTTTCTCTGAAGATGTTGCACTATAAAATTGAATTGTTTGACGCGTTCAGATGACTGTAAATGGTCTTGTGAGTCGCCTTTTCGTCTCATTTAAATGCAGCGTCCATCTTCATGTCGTCCTACTATGGGAATTGCATTAGAATTTAGATCAATGATCTGTAAGTTATTTTGATAGAAGGATGTCTTAATTCGGTGTCAGCTTTTTGTCATCTAGCGTAGAAGTAAAGAGATTATTTTTGATTTTTGATTGAAATATTAAATCCCATCAAAATTCCATCTTCTAGAAGTTCTTTTTGATGATACAAATTATCTGCTAATGTTATCGGTTACATAAAAACTCAACATTAAATCCATTCAGATCGCTTGTTATTGAGTCTTTAGATTATCATTTATTTGCATCTAAAAAGACTACCAATTCCTATTGTTCAACGATCTTTCCCTCAATCAAAACGTCTTCACTTTCGAGCACCCATTAAATGAAGGTGTTGAATATGAATGTACATAAAACATTTATTAAAATTTCAATCGAATCTCCAAAATAATGAAAAGGCAATTCGTTGCATATTCCATCTTAAGTGCTTCCCCTCACAATAGTTGATCGTTGCATCAAGATTTGTTTGCACGAGGGCTAGGGCATTCTCCTCTACAAGTCCCATTGTGTATTCTCGATAAATAATAAAATCTGTTTGATGGGAGTGCCGAATGTAAGACGCTGGCGGCTATTCCACAACACCGCGGCTATACGGAAGGAATTAATGCCCATAGTCTCTGGCTTTGACGAAATGGAAGACGCACAAATGAGGCGCATCTATGCACATATCTTAATATTTCTGCTGTTAACAAATGGATTATTCATATAAATGTTTGATGAATATCTTAAAGCGTTTCGCTGTCTTGTCTTGTGTCTCTTCATCATTAATTACAAACTATACTTGAAAATGATCCGTTAAGAGGTGCATTTCACGTTCGTAAGTGTCCGGCGATGAGCTGAAATTACGAGTATGCTTCCGATTAGTGTAAATTTATTATGTCATCATCTCTTATGTTTAGGTAATCGCATTTACATCGTTTTGGTAATTAGATGCATTGACCTGTATATTATTGGTTAAGGCGTTCAATTTGTGATACTATCAATTTGTTTTATGGAAGAACAACGAAATGATAGTAAATAGGATGAGTATTGGGGAATGCCGAATGCCTGGGAATGTATATCTTAATCCAATTTTGGGTGAGACGTTTATGTTAATTACATGGGCGATATTACTTAATTGAAAGGTATTTGTGAATTGGATTAATTGAAACAATATATTGCCAATTAGTTTTGAGATTTTAATTTGATCTATATATCTCAATAGACAATATTATAGATTTTGTAATGTATTGATGCTCCAATAAGCACAAACTGAAACACCTAATATTCATTATGATTTTATATCCGAGTGATTTCTTTGATTGATATGAATTAATATAATATAATTAAATAATGATAAATCACAAAAAATTATCTTTTTTTTTTCTGGGATCTGAAAGTTCTGATAAAATGGAACATAATTAATCAGAAACAGAAAGAAAATTGGAAACAACATTTTCACATCTTCAAAATCAACGACTTGGTATAAATGACATTTCTTGGAGAAAAATTCCTTTTTTATACTGTAGCAGGAAGTTCATGAATTTAAGTGAGTGAAAGTAATATTCAGTCATTAAAATCCACTAATTAAAAACAAATGTTCTGGATAAAATTAAAATCATGTTTCCCTTTTTGATACATAAATCTAATATGCTAATACTACTTCCAATACAAAAAAAAAACGATCCAATTAAGGTAAAAAAATAAACATATTTGTTAATTATAAAAACTCAGGAAGTGAAAATAAATGTTTTCGTAGAGCACCCACTGAAATCAAATGGAAATGTTTTAAAACGCCTGAATTTATGTAAAATAATTCATACGTAGAATTTCTTGCTGTTGAATATGTGTGACTACAATACAGGCAAACATTCGTGTTCATGACTCAGACGGTATTTCACAACATAAGCATTTATGTATTTGCAAAACAAACGTAAAAGTGTTCTTAGTACAAATCCGACAGGCGACGCGACGCGGCAGTGTAGTATTTTCATTGAGTTTGAGCTCTTGTTAATTTAAAAAAAAAAACAGTTATTTAATTTCAATAATATATTGTTAAAAATGTTTGATAAAAGAAAACGTTTTGTGTGGTTTTATGAATATGGCATGAGTGATTCGTATTATTGTTCAAAAGTACATCAAGGTACAACATTTCACACATACCCACTTACAAATTTAGTTTTCTGCAATGGCAAACTGAATGTTACTTGCGACGGAATTGACGAGAATAGTAAGTATATAAAGATTAACTAATTAATTGCAATAAAATGTCTTAATTAATTAATTTTATTAAAGGTATTGGAAGATTTACGTCAGTTTCTGTTCGTGATAAAAATAATGCATATAATCTGGTCTCACCTCATATCAGAAGGAAACCGTTATACAATTATCACGTTCGTATTTGTAAAATTTAATGAAAATATTAACAATTATTAAGTGATTTATTTATTTTTTTTTATTTAGACACAACTTACGTTAGGGGGTCCAAATGAAGGTCCCAAAAACTGTCTTAAATTGTACAAATGCCATGAACGACGTAAGCGGTTTGTTCCGCAAGCAATGGCTTACTTAAAGTAATTAACATTAAATCGAATTATTTTACCATTAAAAAGCAATTAATATTTATTTAGGGCGAAAGACACAGATGGTCTCAACTTTGTGTGGACTTCAAACATCGAATCTCTTGGATTTATTGAACTACTTAAAGATCTTCGTGTGACTCGTGGTGATTCTACAACCTTCTTGATAACAGTAACAATACCGCCGAATGTAACGGTTATTCAGAACTTATCGTTGATTGCCCAATATTGTGACTTTATATATGTGACGACCCATGACTACAACATCAAGAATGAAACCAAATTGGTGGTACCACACTCTCCGCTGGATGGAAATGGTGGTGATAATATTGTAAATTTTATACTATTTATTTTTAAAAAAATTCTTATTACATTTTTTGTTTGTGTAGAATACAACAATTAAACAATGCAGATTAGCTGGTGTTCCAAAATCCAAATTAATCATCACAATACCAAGCTTTGGACGGACTTACATCAGCAATGAATGTGAATTCAATTATCCGTCGACTGGCAATTTTGCTGGACCTGTTAGTAAAACAAAAGGAACTTTGTCATTTCAAGAGATTAATGAAATGGTTGACAAAACTTGGAATGTAAGGTTTGATGAGTTATCAGCTCAAGTTGTTGCGTCTAAGGTGTGTCCCGAATCAAAAGGGAAAAATAGACAACCATCGTATCAGATTATTATTTATGATAATAAAGAGTCAATCAAAAGAAAAGTGGAATTTGCCAACTTAAAAGAATTGGCTGGTGTTGGTTTGTGGACTATAAATAACGATGAATTTAAAGGTGGAAAAGGACTAATAAGTGCTATTTCGCAGTTTTTGTAGTTACAAAGAATTAAAAAAAAAAAAAATTGAATATTAAGACTTTTTATTTGTATTTATACTTTTAGCACTACAACTATTACACAGAGAAAAACATTTATGATTTTTCCAAACACAGTTTTTTTTAAATTGAATGTTATTACTAAACTAAAAGAAATACTTTTTAGAATCAAAAATGTTAATATAGAT
>JANSTS010005873.1:0-25427 GCA_026546915.1 Sylvicola fuscatus | reverse complement strand
GTTTAATGCCGCGTTTGAACCACATTGCTTGGATTGACTTTTCATGGTTCAAGACTAAAGGACGAAAATCTATCCAGAATGGCAATTTAATTCCAAGCAAAGATCATCCAAATGGTGGCATTAAAGTTTATCTTTCCAAGAGAAATCCAGCTGATAAACTTAGCGTCGAACATGACGGATGCTTGCTAGTTGTCTCATATGCCTGGGATGGAAATGCACTGCCTGGCAACGAGTTCTGGATGGTTTGTAACCAAATTTATAAATTCTAGGAGTTTTTTACTTAACATTTTTTAATAGGGAATGCTTGATGACACTGGTGACCCAGCAGCTGCCTGTAGTACTCTCATTACTGAACTGCACAATCCCCACATTAATACCACAATGGTGTCAGGAGATAATCTGCATATTGTTAGTTCTTCATTTGGAGTTGTCCATTTGGGTGAATATGCAGCAAAAACGTTATCTGCTTTCTAAAAGCTCAACTTTGTTCTTATCCATTTTTTATGCATAAAATTTAAAATAAAAATATGTTTTTTTACTGAGAAAATGTTCTTGATAATGTCAAGGTCCCTTCAATCAAGGACGCATCGACACAACAGCCAACCAAATTTAGTGTTAATAAAGGAACTCATTATAGCGAGTTTTGCCGAAAACAAAACGATTAATGACAGGTGGGAAAAAACTTTACCGGTGAAATAAAAACAGAGATAATTTTTTTAATTTTATTTTTATTTTAACAAATAGTTTTCATTTGAAACAACTTTTTAAATTCGTTAATGAAAAGCTTCTTTTTAAATTATTATTAACAATTTAATTTTTACAATAACAATTTATAATAATTCAGGAGGGGCCACTTCAATGTTCTAACATTTCGTAGATAAGAATTTAAATGAAAGCTATCTACTGATAAAATACTACAATTGAACCGATTAACTGCAAGGATGTCGGATGTAAACGTCATTTAACTTAGGTGCCTTTAATGTTATTTCAAATATAAATTTTATGGAAACTAGTGCAGGTTGCAGTACCGGAAAAAAAGACAAATTAAAATTCACTAAACTGCATTTTCAATAAAAATATATGTTTTATGATTTATCCCAAAACGAAAAATAGAATCGAGCAGCTTATATGATATTTTAAAAGCTTTTTATGGAAAAGTTCTAATTATGCTAACAAATTCAGTTAAAAATATACTCTGTCGCTACTTAAAGACGCTCGCCATTTAAATTTTGCATTTAAGAATAATTACTCTTTTAATATGTATTGTATTTATCTTTATAAACGATATATCACTCTTAGGCCGAGACAGCCCGTCTTGCAGTTGTCTTTTATCCACATCTCCTCATACTCCACCAATTTTTGTCCAAATCGTGATTTTTACTGCTCCCAATTTCCACACATTCTGCATTCATTCGTCGCCCATTCACCGCACGCAGAGATATAGTGCAATTTTGTTAATATTTTTTATGTTTGTTTATGTATATAGATTCAGTATTTGCATAAATTATGTATTCCATATTATTAATATATAAATAAGATATTGATTTAATTATTTTATGTTTATGTACATCATTCAGGCAGAATCGACACTGAAACTTTGCACCTGCAAAGCGGTTGGTGTGTCGATTTTCTATTTACAAGTCTGCGATTACTGGAAAACAACTTATTCCTGGCCAAAACCTTCTGTCTCCTCTATTGCATAGTTGAGCTTCTCTACCAGTTGATCATAGCTCTTGTAGGGCGGCAGGTCTAATCGGTTGAAGCAAGTGTGTGAGCGCGGCAGCCACGTCTCCTTGCCGACTTTCTCGATGCAGAATCGCTGCGGCCCATTGGAGCCCATCAGCTCGGCGAATCCGCCCACTGGCACGCGACATGTGCCCGTCACAAACTGCAGCAGACGCGCGCGTTTCTCATTGTCTGTCTCGCGTACAAACTAGCAATTCACAAGAAATGTCTATCATTCATCGGAAAATGTAAAGTTTTGATGGGCAACTCACCTGCCAGAACCAGACAACCTGCTTGCTGTTACGATTGTAGTGGCGATAGATTGTGTTCTTCTGCCAATCATCGACATCGATCTCCTGCATGCCGCACAGCATCAGCTCCAGCTCACGTTCATCGAAATATTTCAGCCACTCCAGTGGCACAACCTCGTTGAATCCCTCCAGGAATGTTTTTGTTTGCTGCTCAATTCCTCTGTGAATTTATTTTGTTAAAAAAAAATTTAGTTTTAGAAATGTTTTATCTTAATTTACCTCGTCATCCTCCACTCTGTCATCAATCCAATGTACTCCTCCTTGTTCTCCTCAGTGACTCGTTCCTTATCACCATTATCTTTGAGCTCATGGTGAATAATCTGGCCCAGCACCTCAAAGTCCACACTAAACCACAACTCTAGTCCACACTCGTCGATATTGTTATCACGCACCCACACCAGTGAGTTGTAGAACTCTGGGTCGATTGACTCGATGTCTTTTGTTGTCAACTTCTTGTTCAGCATTCGCTTGTAAAACGGCATCGTGAAGCCGGAATAGATGAACCGGCCGTGGTACAGTGCCATGGCGATGAAACGACCAATAAACTTGAAATACTGCAAATGATCTGGATTCACGTAACTGGCAGGATTAATCTGGAGACTGTAGTTGTTCTTGTTGGCATACTCAAACAAGCAATACATTGGATTGAGGACTTCGTGCGATAAAAGGAAGAACCATTCACGTGACACGCCACCATAGTCCAAGCCCTCCTCGCCACGGAATATTATGTACAAACGTCGACGCAGCTCATAGGCCGGCAGTCGCATAATCTGATGGTATGAGTCTTCGAAGAGCGTCTGCCGTGTCACTGTGATCTTGATGTGCGATGTTAACGCATTGCTCTGACACAGGTATCTGAATTGACTTAACTTCCAGCGGAAAGAGCGCTCGTAAGCGCGCGGCAATCCGTATGCTCCTTTGGCTCCACTTTGGTCCGCCGTTCGCGGGTCCTCCAGTGTTGTTCGTTTTGTATTGTGATCGACAAAGAATCTCTGGCCAGCTGCCGTGTACCTAATTTCCCAACCAAACGGCAAGGGACCCTCGTGCAGGCTAACCTCCTGGCCTTGTGTCCGCGGATCCTCCCACTGGGTAGTTCGATTCTTGTGATTTACAAAGTACACGCGAGTGTCTGGCTGCAACCTCTTTTCCCAGCCATCTGGTAGCGGTCCCAAGCCATCATCTTCTTCTGGTTGGCCGGCAGCTGCGCCCGTCGCCGCCACAGTGGT
Source organism: Sylvicola fuscatus (assembly GCA_026546915.1). NCBI lineage: Eukaryota > Metazoa > Arthropoda > Insecta > Diptera > Anisopodidae > Sylvicola > Sylvicola fuscatus. The sequence continues at coordinate 22,165 of JANSTS010005873.1, read as the reverse complement.
GGGAGTCGTAGTGGCCGCTACCGCCGGCGTACCAGTTTGCTGCTGCGGATACAAGAATCGCTGATTACCCTGTGCCACGACATGCGCTCGCTGGCCCTGCCAGTGTTGGAAGTGCATTAAACGTTCGCTGTTCGGCCGCTGCCATGTTGTTGTTCTTGTGTTGTGGTCGACGTAATAGACACGACCGCGAGGATCGCGTCGCACCTCCCAGCCGGCAGGTAATGGTGTAGGTTTCTCCCAGTACGTGGACCGTGTATTGTGATCAACATAGTAACGACGACCAAACTGGTCGAAACGAATTTCCCATCCAGGCGGTAGTGGCTCATCATCGCTGGACTGTTGCGCCGACTGCAGCTGCTGGTCGTTGGCGTTTGATACTGGTGCTGGATTGCCGGCTGTTGGCATTGACGAGGCGTTCGGCCCAGTTCCATTTGGTACTGTTTGCGGCGACGGTATCACTTGGGCTGGAGCTTGAGTGGGATACATCTGTTGGGAAAGATTTTTTAAAAATAATTTTGATTAAGGAATTTGCTTCAATTCGTCATTACCAATCGTGTACTGCCGTTGACCTCGGACTGTGATGAGCTATCCCAATTCATGCCACTGTTTCTTCGGATAGCGCCGGTTGTAGCCGGCGTCGTTGGACTTTGGGGATTACTTAGCACACTTTCATTGAGGGATGCGTCACTGACTGACGGTCTATTTCGAGTTCTCATCCTCACGCCACCGTTTAAAACACTGCTGTGACTATTGGTGCAGATTCCGTTCATTTCCTTTATAAGAATAGTAGGTTTTAAGTATTTTTATAAATTCCTAAGACCCTTTAATCTTACTCCATTCATTTGTCCATTGGCTAATCCTTCAGCAGCCATGTCCACATTTAACCCGTTGAGTACTGTCACTAGTTTTCCTGTAGTTGGTTGGCGGGATTCGGACTTGAGCAGCGTCAAGTCCAGATCAAGCTCCAAATTCTCGCATTTGCCATTGTTGTACAACAGAATGGGACGTAGATTGATTTTCTTCTCACCAATTAGATTGTCTTTGCGAAAGCTCAGGTGGTCGTAGACGCGGAAGCAGAGCTCTGAATTTGGTTTGACGAGCACTGTGAACTCTTCTGTCCATTTAGGAACGTTTGTACTTTTGGAATATTCGGTTTTCCTGCGACTTGTGTCGTCAATCGACAATTCGACGTAAGGATTTGGTTTAAATAAGGTGTTGACGAAAATGGTCGCCTTATCAACTGAAAATCAAAAGAAAATGATTAAGAAAATAATTAAATTATTTTGCTATTTCTTTTAGAAAATATTCGAGACCGATAATTAAGCACTGAAAATTGTGCCAAGATAAATTAAATTGATTAAAGATAATTGTTTCAAGCCATAAAAAAAAGGATTTTACCGTAAAAAAAAAATTTAATTTACTCCAAATGGATACAAAAAGAGTTTGTAAATTGAAAGCTTAAAGCTAGACCGGTATCAGATTATCTTCTGTCTTCAAAAAACACTTGGTCAGTTTAAGAAAACCATAACAAGGCAATTGTACTTGCGAGGGTGCAAAAACAATAACAATAGAAGCCATTTCATGCGAAAGAAGGTCAACGAATGCGCGAGCGTCCAGACGGCGCGGCGCTCCTTGATTACAAAACAGCATTCACAAGTCTTACAGTCAGGCAGCTTAAGACGTTTGTTGTCGGCGGTTTAAATGGTCACATCAACAAAACCTTGCAAGATTCTTTCAAGTGGCCACTATTAACTACTAATTAGCAATTCCATTTAGTGACAATAAAGATAACACACAATCAGACAGCGAAGCGCAAGAATACTTCTTGTTGCAAGCTGGAAACGCATTGTGCAGTCTTCGCTGCGCACAGCGTCATCACTCATAGGGACAATTGTTGCAGATTGCATGCAACACATCCGAACTGTGTACGGAATCATTTCTTTGGTGACTCCCCATTGGGGGCGGGGAGGGAGCTGTTGCTTTATCGCATTGTGCGAATCGTGTGCGCGTCGCCTCGCACGGAAATCTCTTTTTTGTAATCAGCCAACATAGAAAAAGCGCGCTTGATAACTGAAACATTATCATGAGGTTCGCATATTTGCGCGAATTTCAATAACATTGAATTTTATGGTTGATGCAAACGAATAATGAGCCGCGGAAAAGCGCACAAATTGCAGTTTTTCTGCACATTTTCAGAAACTGCTCGATTTGCATGTTATTTGATTATGTTTTTACTGCTAAATCAACTGACGTAGTTGCATCAAATTTAATTGATTGCCACTTTTATGAAGCTGACAGCTGCAGTGTTTGTGTTGCACTTAAAACAGACGCAATAAATTGAACATTAAGCAAGCATTTGCGTGGAAAATGCACGACAGGAAGGGCCGGGACGAAGTGAATTCAATCAATGACAAGGTTTGAACGAATATCACTGACCCTTCCTTATTTTTTTGGACCCACAACATTTTTGCTGCCCTTCTTTCTCTTAAATCCTTCAGTTTTACATTGGCAATAAGCTAGATTAGATATTTTAGAATTGTACCTGTTATTGGTATTTCTTCTTCTTTTTATTTCATCAAAATCATTTTCATTTTTGGAAAAATACGATTTTTTTGTGAAAAAAACGGTAGTTTAGATATTAAAAAAAAAATGTTTTTTCTGTTAATGGAAAGTTGTAAGAAAATCATTTAAAATGGACTGAGTTATTAAATAAACAGTAAAAACAGACATGTGTCAAATAAAAGTTACAAGTTTTAGTCGGTAATTTGATCTTGAGTCGCTTTGTAAGACAAAAATCGCTGCAGTTGGTATACGAATATTGAATTAAAAAAACAGGAAATTGCGTCTTCAGGAGTAATACTTATTCAAAAGATTATACAACTTAAAAATTATTTGACGTCACTTTTATCTTGTACAAATACAAATTATGACACGACTTTTATATAGAGATAAATAATCTGTGCCAAATGGAAGCTCGTTAGTTTTCGAAAAGTACCTCGATGATTGTTTTTAAGATTCCCATTGTATTTGAATGAAAATGAAAAAAATACTCACTTGTAACACTCAGCTGATAAAAGCTGTCCGCCCGGCGTCCAGTCGCCTCGGCCATTCTTTCAAAAAATACTTCTTTCGCCTTATTCTTTGGATGCTTTGTCCTGGCTCTGGCTGCAGTAGTTTAAATCTATGTGCAAAGATCGCTACTTATTGTGCAAGACGGCGCAACGAACATCACAGTTAGAAGATTTACAACATCGGACGTCCATGGAACGAAGTACTGGCGCGGAATTCATGACAGCCAAAATCTACAAAAATAAAATCATTAAATAATTTTCAATTGTGTGATAAGTCATGTTGTACTGGAACAACCTCAGGCCACAAAAGGCAGGCCTGATAACGAATCGTATCTGGTGTGTTTGGCCAAAAATAACAGCGAGACTTATCATGTCAGTGCGCAAGTATGTAACTTAGTTTTAGATTAGAATCTACATGTGCGGATTAAGAACAAAAAATCCACCTCACTGTAACGGCGTATGCCTTTTATGACCGGCGTCGAGGGTGTGATGAGTCGAAATGTTATGTCGTGACACTGATTACATTTCAAAATAGACAGCACACGACCAAGGACAATCATATTTGCTCTTGTCATTTCGTGGATCAATACGAAGGGTTTCCTGTAAGTTTCCAGCAGGTTTTGTTTATATTTTGGATAATTGGGTATTGTTTTAACATGTCGTTGTTTTTAATGAGCGGTCAATTAATTCTTTATTAAAATTTTCATGAATGATTATTTGAAGAAAGTAGTAAGATGAAGGTGTATTGCAGCAGTACAATAATTAAACTTTCAAGTATTTAAATGCCAGTAACGCGATAAAAAGACAGTTTTATTGGTGCCAATATCAAGTTGGGAAGAAGTATTAAGTCAAGATTGTGAAATTTCTTTCACAAATTCTTGCACAAATTTAGGTTAATTCTTAAGAAACTACTAGAATTTTTGAAAGTTTCTAAAGAAGACAGTCGATTTAGATTTAATGAAAGCTGAAATTCATTTTTGTACTGCGAAATGTCGCCTCAGATTTGTAAATACTCATTTAGTTTTAATATTTACTTCATATATCAGTCAGGTAAAAATTTAATTACATTTTTTAGGTAAAAAAAAACAGTTGAATAAGAAAGAACTTTGTTGTGGTGTGAAATATAAAGAAATGAATGAATTTTATTGGTACAGTGAGCAATAAAATATTTTTAAAGTACAAATTTATCTTGTTAGACGTTTTCTAAGACATCAGATTCCCTCAAAGTTTTTAGATAACAGTCTAAAGTTTCTTTGAAGAGCAATAAATTGGGATTACCATTAAACGTCAATCTCAAAGATACAGAAATGAGAAAATCATAAAACAGTGCAATGAAACTACGGAAACTGCGTCTTTCTAGTGAAAGAGAGAATTTTAATCGTCTTCTCATGACAGCTGATTTGAAGTTGCAATAAATGGACCAACATAGGTACATTCATTTAATCTCTGCCCTTGCACTGTTTGGAACCGTGCCAACAAGCGATTTGCAGTGTAGAATGTTGTTATTTTCATTGTTAGTTTATGGGCTTTTTGGCCACAATTCATTGAAAACCGCTCACATCCTCTTCTGTCATCTAATAGTGATTTCGGATGTGTCAAAAATGTGTGTCGACCAACTCCACTAAACTCTCACCAATCATATAATCGATTTCTATTGAATTATGAATTTCCTCAGAATGTAACGGTACCGAAAATTGAACATTATGTTAAATATGCACGCACAGAGGCCATTAATTATGCATCTCACTGCAGTCCACCTGGAAATCGCCTTTGCCACCTATCCCATGTGGCCCAATAAAGGTGATTTCCACACTGAAGTTGCTCGTTTCATTGACACTTTTCGCATGACTCATTTGGTGGCGTTTAATTAAGATAATTTTGCAAAACCGCAGCTTATCTTTCCACCACAGACAATCTTAAATTATCGCTGGGCAGCGTCTTTATCTTGGTTTGGTTGCACTCCACAGACTGGCAACGGTAAGAATCAATCGACTCGATAATTGTTTTTTTTTTGTGCAAATCTATTATGAAAATATTTTCTTTCCCAAACTTACGTCAAAACATTATTATTGTGATTCGTAGGTGCTTCCAACTCCTGGCTGATTAATCACTCGCTGAGTATGTGTGGATGATTTCTTTTTGTGCAACTTTTTCTGTTGCTTTTCTTTTCACTGATACTGCTTGAGCTCACACAAAACTTTAACAGGTTGTTTCTTGGAGGATTTTTCAACTTTTTTGCCTATTTTTTCACAAGAAAATCAAAACGCCATTCGTCAGTCGTCACAAGCAACTTTTCCGATAATTTTGATTTCTCTGCTATTCTCGACTTTATACCATATGCTCACTAGTGATGGTCACGATTTGATTCTAATCGATACATTTGGTAAGTAGACAGTTGTGAAATACTTAACGGTTCTTGTAATAACAAAAATGTGTTTTTATTTGTAAAAGGAATTTAAATTATTTTATTGCTGTAATTAGTTTCCTTTACTTATTTTTAAGACCTAAATGGCATATTTTAGAGATTATTTTAGAATTTAAAAGCAAAATAATGGCAGGTATTGAAAAATCAACATTATATCGCCATTCATAAGTCGTGAACCTGTCAGTTATCATTGGTTTTACATTTTATATATATATTTAAGTTGTCGTTACACTTATTCAAGAATTGAGATATTCCCAAAATCCCAAGCACAGATCAAATGAGAACTACTTGTTGTTGGCTGAACCTTTTCAACTGTCAAGGTCCAAATACAATTTTTTATTCAAATGCCAAAAATTTTTTCTTTTAAAAAAGGAATAGTGGATTTGTAAGATTGGAAGGGAAGACCTATGAAGTTTATATACTTAGAATTTGGTAAATGAAAATTGCAACAATTGAAAAACTTCAAAGGTTTTTTATTTTATAATAAAGGAAAAAAGATTATATAAACTAAAAATGTTATATGTAAATATTGATTCCAATGCAAATGGTAATCGATTCTTGGTATGGTTGTATGATTTCCGGAGAAAATCGCAAGACAACTTTCTATTCCTTGTACAAATAATATTGTCCCAAAGGATTTTTTTGCAGATACATATCTTGTTTGGCAGCAATTTCTTCGAGACGTTTGATTTCAGCCGGAAGCAAAGTCTTTGGCAATCTGTGGGCTAGTTCGTTGCTCGCTCGGAACTGTTTCAGCATATCCTCCAAACTGTCATCAGTGTCGTCCTTTTTGACCGGCCCAGCCAAGTTCATGAGACTAAAAGCTTTTCGGCACATCTCCTTCTCAGTAGCGTTGGCAGCGTCCTTTCTGAAATGCAACAGGTCAAGCTCCTTCTGAATCTCTGGGTTGTTCGGCTCCAACTTCAGACAACGGACAAGACATTTCTTTGCCTTGTCATAGTCGCCCAATGTCAGTAAAGCTCGTCCCTCTTGGAATAATGCCTTGCAATTGTTTTGCAGATTGGTGACACTTTTCAGCTCGTTGCACATGCTGCAAGCCTTCTTTGGCTCATTCATCCTATTGTATATGACCGCCAAGTTGGTGTACATCTTTATGATGTACTGTTTTTGTTGCATGTGCTCGTCTTCATTCTTTGTGTGGGCTTTCTCCAAAAGATCAACAGCAGCGCGGAAACAGCGAGCCGCGTGCGTTAGTTTCTTCTGTTTGAAGAGATCGCGGCCCTTGGCAATTGTATCGAGAATCTTGTCGAAGATGATTGAGAACTGGCGTTGTTGTTCACGAGTCAACTGCTCCACAGCATCGACACTGCCAGTTTCGTTAAAGTCCAGCAGCTTGATGGTGAACAGGCAGTCAGCTTTGCCGCGAATGCGAGGCGGGCAACCAATCTCGCCGTACATCCATTGGTATGGAATAATGAACTGAGACTCCTCACCTTTTTTCATTGAGAGAGCACACAGCTCGATGCCCTCCAGAACCATGGCCTGTTGTGTGGAAAAGGTCATGCTTTTTCCACGAAGGAATGTAGAGTCAAACGGCTGGGCCTCACCTTCCCAATAAGCGTTGTAGTCGATTTCGATATTGGATTTCGCCGGCATTGGCTCGCCGTGACCACTGATGACCACTGATTTGAAGATTCCATCGCCAATTGGAAACATCTTTTCTTTCAATTCAGCAAATGGAAGTGTCCATGGGCTGGATATGCTATCAACATTCAGCAGGTCATACTCTTCGTTGAAATCTATGTCGTCGACGTCAATGTAATCATCGTTGTAATAGTTTGACGATACGTTCATTCGGGTTCCAGAAGTTATTAAATCCCTAAATAAATGAATAAAGGAAAAACGTGGTCGGGAAATCTACAATTTACTGTTTTAATTTCACTTACTTGAAGGAAATCGGCCCCTCAAGAAATTCGCATTGGAGCTTTTTGTCTTCTTCCATTTTGCCACTAAAAATGCGTTAAATTGTAAAGAAAACTCGAAACTGGCCAACAAGAGGATGAAGTTCTAATGAATTGAACAAAGAACAACTACAGTTTCAGGCGCAACAATTTGCAGACCATGCAGTAATCCACCATTACACTTTTGTTTATACCAATTACAGACCGGTGTCGAATTCAAGAGTGATAAAATGGGTGTTGCCACTGTAGTCTGTTTATGCTGTTATCTGGAGTCAGGGGTTTCGCCGTATCATTTTCAGCAGTTCAGCGCATATCGATGAAAAAGTGTTCTAAACAGGGCTTCCTTAATTTTAATACCGAAATTTCTTTCAAATTGTTAATAAAAGACAGTCTTATAACTATTTTATCAAATAAAAGGAAAATACGAAGAGAAAATACAACAATTAGCAAAAAAAATACAAATAAAAATTTTCAAGGGATAATCCTATTTCTAAAGTATAAAATAAAAATTTTGTATTTAATTAAAAATATAAATTAATTAATATTATAAAACATTTATTTCTGCTGTTTATGTGACATTAATATTTTAAATTAATTTAGTACAAGAACTGTCAATGTCGATTAGTTTCTTCAATATTGACAACTGGCAACGCTGAGCTGTTCATCGCCGCCATTTTTCGCGATTTCGTTGTAAGCGTTTCTATAGCCGGCCGGGCTCATTCGTCCATTTCCACTTCACGATAAAACAGTGTTTGGTAGAAAACGCGCTCCAGTGAAAACAAGATTGTAAGTAAAAATTCTTGAATATCCTGTCATTAATTAGTCATCGGTTCACAAAAGTCGTGTAATTGTATAAAAGTGTGAATTGTGCGTTTTCCTGAACAATTATTTTGAAGTGAAACGTTTTACTTTTGGCTAACCACTAAATTTTACACAATGAAAAATAGAAGCCGATGCCACCAAAAATAAAATGGCGTCACTTTTTCAGCGAACTTTTTTTTATTGGCGTTTCCGTTGACAATCGACAGTTGTGCCATTGTGTTAATGTGTAATTATTAAAAAAATTGCAGATATTTCGTCACAAATAAAGAAAAACAGAAAAGAAATCGTCAATATGGCCGACAATGATGATCTTTTAGACTACGAGGATGAGGAGCAAACAGAGACCGCCATTGTTGAGCCAACTGAGGCTCCCAAAAAGGACGTGAAGGGCACCTACGTGTCCATTCACAGCTCTGGCTTCAGAGATTTTCTGCTGAAGCCCGAAATTCTGCGAGCTATCGTTGATTGCGGCTTCGAGCATCCATCTGAAGGTAAGCGTCACTTGTGGTGACTCACTCTATGTCGGTGCTTTGGTGTCTAACGTACGTTTTGTTCTTTAGTTCAGCACGAATGCATTCCACAAGCAGTCCTTGGTATGGATATTCTGTGCCAAGCTAAATCCGGTATGGGCAAAACGGCAGTGTTTGTCTTGGCGACATTGCAGCAGTTGGAGCCGACCGAAAATCATGTTTACGTGTTGGTTATGTGCCACACGCGCGAGCTCGCCTTCCAGATTAGCAAGGAGTACGAGCGTTTTTCCAAATACATGCCAGCCATCAAGGTAATTTTACATTCTTAAATTTTACGCGGGAAATCCTTTTTTCTTGTGATGATATCTTCAGATAGGGACAAATGAATCATTTGTGTATACTAATTATCTGTTCTGACTTCAAATTCAATTGGCAAATGCAATTTTCTTTGATGTTTTCTTGGTCTGATATCGATTTTTCTTTGTTTATTCAGGTTGCCGTGTTTTTCGGTGGCATGCCGATTCAAAAGGATGAAGAGTCCTTGAAAACCACCAATCCACACATCGTGGTGGGAACACCTGGACGTATTTTAGCACTCATTCGTAACAAAAAGCTCAACCTGAAGCATCTGAAACACTTCATCCTCGATGAATGCGACAAGATGTTGGAGCAATTGGGTAAGTTTCTCAAGATTTATTATTGAAAAATTAAATTTTCGCCAAAAAGGATGAAACTTCTAGATAGGGACATATGAATATTTTGTGTTTACTAATTATCTACTCTGATTATGCTTGCTAAAAGAACATCTAGAATGTTTGGTTATATTACTATATACTAACCTGAAATCATTGACTCCTTGCAGACATGCGACGCGACGTCCAAGAAATATTCCGCAACACTCCACATGGCAAACAAGTCATGATGTTCTCCGCTACACTCAGCAAAGACATTCGGCCGGTCTGCAAGAAATTCATGCAAGATGTAATTCAACCTTTTAACATTAACTACCAATATCGTCTACATTACAACTGCTACTTCTGATTGGGCGCTCTGAATTTTTGAATCGGATTACAATTGAATGTAAATACGGCAGTCGCAGCCAATCGACTGGACGCGTCATGCCGATAATTGAGCCGGTCTCGTTAGTATAGATTCTGGGAAATAGTCAGCTCTTTAGACGCGCGTCCTATGTTGTCCGTCTTTCGTGGGGTGGTTGTACAGTACCAAGGAGTGAACACCAGTGGAATGCAGTGCTGAAATTGCTGTGGGGGAAACTGGGTGGTGGGATAATGGTTTGGGTTATCGAAAACCATTTTAGCAGATGATCCAGCTGTTAGCGATTTTGGTTTGGGATTAACTATGTGGGACAGGGTTGGTGGGCAGCTACATCGTCATAACACTTGGGTATGGTTTGGGACGTCTTGTGAATTGGGATGGGTGGGCTGAATCAACAAAGTGATAGTGGGATGGGGGAACAAAAGTTATCATCATGAAATATTGGGAGAATGCTGCTGCTGAACGAGAATTTGCCATCATGAACAAGTCGGAGCTGACCAGTTGAGCTGACAGTGCCTTCTTGATGTCCTTCACCTACGTTCCGATGTTCTTTCAAACTCTGACGTACATCTATGGAAAGATTGGAGCACTGAGTGTGAAAATGAGAGAAAGAGAGAAAGACAGACACATTGCATTTCGATATTGATTTGAGATGGCCCAATGTGGTAATTTTTTTTGCAAAATATCAAAAAACTGACGATTAACATGGCATTTACTCAAAAAACACGCGATTTCAATAATTAAAGCATGAAGATTCCGGAGAGAAGCAGTGGCCTAGAAGACAGTTTAGTGATGACGACAAATTTTCGATGATCCAACCATGATTATCCCACTTAATCTCGTTTATGTTGAGATGTTTCCCTATTTATTTTTTCAAGTTCGCGACTAGACATTCTGTCTCTTTTTTTGAAGCCGATTTTATATCAATATTCTTTGTTTAAACGCCAGAAGGATCAAAATCGTGAACAAACAAAAACAAAAAAAATCCTACAAAATCCATTACTACAACAACAACAAAAAAACAAAAGTGTAAAAAACAAATTAGCATCATTGTTTCTTATTTTTCTTAACTAATATCTTAGCCGATGGAGGTCTACGTGGACGATGAAGCCAAATTGACATTGCACGGTTTGCAACAGCACTACGTGAAGCTCAAAGAGAATGAGAAAAATAAAAAACTCTTTGAGCTTCTTGATGTGCTCGAATTCAACCAGGTAAATGTTGCTTTCATAAAATTGGATCACCTGTCTTCCATTGGTCACGTTTAAAACAATCCCGTTGCAACTTCGCTAGGTTGTGATATTCGTCAAATCAGTTCAACGTTGTATGGCACTGGCGACCCTTCTCACCGAGCAGAATTTCCCGGCCATTGGCATCCATCGCGGCATGAACCAGGAGGAGCGTCTGTCACGGTACCAACAGTTCAAGGAGTTCCAGAAGCGCATCCTGGTGGCCACCAATTTGTTTGGGCGCGGCATGGATATCGAACGTGTCAACATTGTCTTCAACTACGACATGCCAGAGGATTCGGACACGTACTTGCATCGGGTGGCGCGTGCCGGCCGTTTCGGTACCAAGGGTCTGGCCATCACATTCGTGTCGGACGAGGGTGACGCGAAAATTCTCAATGAAGTACAGGATCGATTCGATGTGAACATTACCGAGTTGCCAGCCGAAATCGATTTGTCCACGTACAGTAAGTTTCCGACATTGCCGGTGCTTGGCCACAGCTTCTAACCGTTTTCTTTGCTTCTGTTTTTCAGTTGAGGGACGTTAAGATCACTGCTGACGGATCTTTATATTTATTAAGCGTTTTAAGCTAAAACAACTATACTTATAGTTGTGTATTACAATTCGTAAGCACTTTTCCACTTTCTTTACCAATGGCACACTTGTTGCCATTTATTCATCTTAATTTTTTTATTGAGACTTCATAATTTTTAATAAATCAAACCATGTTGGACGTTTTGTGAACCATTGAAGTACATCTTGACTGATTTTGTAAAACTGGAAATTTGAATGCGCAAAGCATTTCCTCTTAAAGTAGCGATAAAATATTCCTTTTTAGCGTATTTTTTTTATATTTTTTAGTTTATCTCTTCTCATCTTGCACTTGTGTTTATTGTGACTATTTTTATTTCCAACAAATGTTAAATAAAGAATGTGTATCGTATAAAACGGTTTTTCTATTAAAAACATTTTTCGGCTAAGAAACCAAAATTTTATTTATTTTCTTGTCAGAATTGGCGATTTTGCTTGCTTTTTTGTCTTCAGGAACAAAACTTCTAGATGCATTTCGCCGAACAAGCGGCAGGGAGAAGCCGGACAGATGTCAGGAACCGTTTTCGATTTACAGACATCTTTTCTAGACCAATTTTTTTAGGATCAGCGCTAAAACGTGTTTTCGCAAAATTTTGCTACAAAAACGTTTTTTGTTTTATTTTTTATTTAAAACAATGGTAAAAAATGATATAATATTTATGCCAAAAAGTGCACAACAAAATTGCGTGTTTTCGCCATAAATATCACGTTAACAGTTATTTTATGAGTTTCCTCTTCGGTGCCAATTTAATTATCGTTCCTACTTCTCTTTGCCTTTTCTCTTTGTGTTTAATTCATGTCCCATCTCGTTTTAACTCCCAGAAACAGCAAATATATTCTATGGATTATGTCAATTATAGTTTAAAATTGCATTTTTGTTTTGTTGATCGTTGGCAGGTGTTCTCAAGGTTATATTTATTTGAGTTTTTAGATCCCTAAATTTGCATTTATTGTATTCCACTTTATGATTTTTGTAATACAGAAGAATTTATAACGATTTTGATGTATTTATGATTCTTGAAAACAATCCTTTTTACAGTTTTCTTGGAATTTAACTGGTAGCTTAGACTCTTTCTTGAGAAGCCATTCCAATTCATCTTTCAGTAACAAATGTTGCTAAATTTCTTGTAAAACTTTTAACTATTTCATTCAAAATTGACCTTAATTTTTGTTTTTAGAGTTAAGCTTTTGACACGATTTTTTCTACAATATTCTAGAGAACATTTTCTTAACAGATATATCATCTTTAGCCATGGTTTTTAAAACAAAAAACGTTTTCTTGAAGACACTGGTGTTTTCAAACATTTTCCAACAATCATTTTTGTTGCAATATTTGTTATAGAAATAATTTAATTAAAACTTCATTCAAAATTTACAATTTACCTCTACAATATGCTTTCAATTTCAATAATTTCCTTAAGAAAGTATAAATGTTACATTCTAATTTTAAAATGAAAAATATCTAATTTTTGGTCTGAATGTTGATATTGAAGTCTTTCTGCATGTTATGTATTTTACCAGGCAAACATTTTCTTAGAAAAGCCTAATATTTTTTTTAGGAATTTGAATAAGAAAATTTAAACTTAAAGAAATCAGACGAAGAGAACAATCAAATGGAAAAGTAATTATGTGATAAAATAAGTAATGAACTCTTTGATAGTTTAATTTACCAGATTGGGATTGTTTTTTTTTTACAAGATTTGCGATTTACTTGATTTACTTTTATTCTCTATTCAGCCTTTGAATTTTGTGGTTACATTTTCTAAGAAACTATTATTTTGTTCATTATAAACTGTGAAGAAAAATGAAGATAGAAAGGTTTGGTTTTGTACATATGTTGTAGAATCTAGAAGTTGCAAGAAACCAGATTTCCCAAAATGCCATCGAATTCTTCCTACTAGCGTGCCAATGTTTAAACGTTACTGTCGATGTTTTTTATGAAGTTGCCAGTATCACGAAATAGAGTAATTTGACTGATTTCTATGTTCTCTTTGAGTCCTGATCAATCTTTAAAAACATTACCAATTATCAAAACAAACAAACATAGGGCCGTTCTTGAGAAAATTTTCCATAATTAAATTGAATTTATTTTATTCAGAAATACATAAAATAGGAAAAGTAAAATAAAAAAGCTTGTTATTCTTCCAATTCTTGCAGTTCCATTTCCTTGTCTAAAATAGCCGCCATAATCGCCTCGAGAGACTCCTGCAAACGCTGGCGCAACGTTTGATTAGCAATTCCAGCGATCTCCTGCTCCTTTTGCTCGCGCTGTTTTTTAAGATCATCCAGCTGTTGCTTCAGATAAACGACATGATTGTCGATTTGTTCGCGCGTCATTTGTGACTCCAAGCAATCGTCTGAATCATTGTTACTCTGCTCATAGAAGTTATTCATTTTGGACTCGTTCATGTCATCGCCTCCAGTGAACATCGACCGATTGAATTGTGTAACCAAGTCGTTTTTGCTATCCGAAAAGGAAGACATGCGACTGTCCTCCTGAGACAATGCGCTCGCTTCGTCAATTTCGTTTATATTAGTATCATCCTCATCGGAAGACGACAACTCCTCGCCGAAGATGTCGTGCTGGCGCACGTGTTGCTGATTGCCGGATGTTGACGGTCCCATACCAGAAGGATCGGCCTCATGCTTGGTCCGTGATGAATGTCCAGACCGGTGACCCTTAACCGGCGACACGGGAATCTGTTCGGTCTCTGCATTCGACATGGACATGTCATCGACCATGTAATTACCATAGGCGCCACCCTTCATTGGCTCGTCGTCCTCGTTGATGAGCTCCCACTTCACGCTCACCGCCTCATTGTCGGTGCGCAACAGTCGCTTCACTTCCTTTTCAATCTCCGGCGCCTCGACATTCTTCTTCTTCAGAGTTTTGCGAAAGCGACGCTTCCGTATGTTCTTACAGGGCGGAGTGATTCCGTGCGGATGAAGGTACTTTTTGTCCACCTTGTTGGGATCTTTTTTTTTGCTTTTGACAAATGACTCGTCGTCAGCGGACGGAGCGTCCGGCTCATCTTTGCAGATCAACAATTGACAAATGTCAGCGGTTTTGTAGAAACTCTTGTTGTCAATGGTCTTCAAGGACTCGACTATTGTTGGCAAATCGACAACTTTGGCGTGGTACAGGAAGTTGTCAAATTGCACTTCGCCATACCTCAAATCGTCCAGTTTAATGTTGAAGCGATCTTTGAGGTCGTTGTTGCCTTCTCGAATTGCTTGGCGTAATCCTTTTGCTGCTTCCTGTTTTGCATTGGGATGAGTGAATAATGAACGACGTAGATTTGGGAATCAATTTATTTTACCTCAGGTAGGCGCACAATTAGCTGTGTCTCCAATTCGGCTGGGTCATCACGCTTTGTATCGGGTTTGGCTGGCCTGTGAGACATATTGCAATCCAGATGAATGTTTTCTTTTGCTGTTGTGGACACAATTCAGATTTGTGTTTTCATTGCAGAACCAAGAAGTTTCTAGTGACAGATCATTAAATTAACTTTTAGTGAATAAATTACATTTATTAGAATCTTTCCGCACCTTTTTTTAATTTACCGAGAAATCTACTTAAATAAGTAAAAAATTAAAAACAATATACAATTTTGCTTCTGCTACCTAAGCTTAGAGTTAAGCCAATTGACAGCTGTCAGTCTGTTGAATTTTATTAAATAAAATACAGGGTGTTCCGTTATTAAGTGGTTAGCTTAAAAATTTACATTAAATACTTTAATTGTATATGACAACTTCTGTATAGTACAAAAATGAATTTTTTTAAATTCTATTGAGTTTTTATGAGAAATTTATAAGAAATATAGTTTTGTTAGTTTATTAATACGATGGCGTCTGCATCATTTTCACCAGACCTCTTAAGATTTTCACCAAATAACGGTTTATATATGTCTACAAACAACGACAAGCGTCGCGACGCCGCTCATAAGGCACACGTCATACTGTCATAATATGAATAAATGAATTTCAAGCTTTGACAGATGGATCACGAACAATTCACACTTGCCGCAATCGTATCATAAAATCCCTGCCTCGTTGTTCCAAGTGCCTGAAAATAAGGTAGTCACTGGAAAACTTGACAGAGAACGGCGTCGTGACCGCCTTGTGAATGGCGAGTGGTAGTCCAAAACAGGAGATAATCATATAAAGTAATAAAAATGGCTCCAAAGTTGCGCAGTGACAAAAGTCAAATTGACGACTTGGTGCAGTATGTGACGCTGCACATCCCCAATCCAACCTTCCTGAATGGCTGTGTATTCCCGTTTGTTATCATGTACGCCACATGCGTGTACTGTTGGTTTGAAATCTACGGCTTTGAAGACTACAGGGAAGCCGGCATAATTACCATGATTGGCATAGCATTGTCCCAACTGCTGCTGAGTCTTTGTTGCTACTGGAGTGTTCACATCCGCACGTTTGTGTCCTGTCGAAAGGTAAATATTGCCAAAATTATTTGTAATTCAATGCAATAACAATCCAAATTTCAGGCAAATGGTCCAGCAAATGCAGTTCTTGCCAAAGTTGTTCCTACCGCTAACAATGGATCATCTGAATTGGTTCGCATTATGAAAACATCATCAGAGGAGGACAAATTCGTTTGCTACTGGTTCATGTTTCAAAAGATCAAGTACATCTGGAATGATGACAAGAAGCAATTCAAATCGATTGAGTTCCCAATCAACAATCCATACAGCCAGTATTTTGAAGCGAAGGGCCACGAAAACGAGTCTGATGTTCAGCAGGCACTTAAGACATACGGCAGTAATTCCATGCAAATGGCTGTACCTGAGTTCGCCACCCTGTTTATTGAACGCGCCACTGCGCCGTTTTTTGTCTTTCAAATATTCTCCGTTGGTTTGTGGTGTCTGGACGAGTACTGGTACTATTCCCTGTTTACTCTCGTAATGTTGATTGTGTTTGAGTGCACTTTAGTGCATCAACAATTGAGGAATATGGCTGAAATTCGTAAGATGGGCAACAAACCGTACCCCATTAACGTGTATCGCAATCGAAAGTGGCGAAATATATCTTCAGAATCCCTAGTTCCTGGTGATCTAATCTCCATAACTCGCTCAGCAAACGACACTTTGGTGCCGTGTGACGTGGTTATGATACGTGGCACATGTATTGTGGATGAAAGTATGCTGACAGGTGAATCAGTGCCTCAAATGAAGGAATCACTGGAAAACATTGACGATTTAGACAAAGAGTTGGATATTGAAGCTGAGGGTAAGCTGTTTGCTCTTTTTGGTGGAACACGCGTTGTACAACACACACCTCCACAAAAAGGAGCAATGATGCGCGCACCTGACAATGGCTGCATTGGCTACGTTTTACGGAACGGATTCAACACATCTCAAGGCAAATTGCTGCGAACAATTCTGTTTGGCGTCAAGCGTGTCACTGAAAACAATCTGGAAACATTTGCGTTCATATTGTTTCTGTTGGTATTCGCAGTTGCTGCCGCGTCGTATGTCTGGATCAAGGGATCAGAAGATCTTGAGCGTAGCCGGTACAAATTGTTTTTGGAGTGCACCCTAATTTTAACGTCAATCATTCCGCCGGACTTGGCCATTGAACTGTCACTTGCCGTGAACACATCTCTACTTCAGCTCTCCAAATTATACGTTTACTGTACAGAACCGTTCAGGATTCCGTTCGCTGGAAAAGTGGAAATCTGTTGTTTCGATAAAACGGGAACACTAACCAGTGACAATTTGATGGTAGAGGGAGTGGCGGGTCTCGACGACAGCGGCAACATCACGGCAATTGCAGACGCTCCAGATAGCACAATCCAAGTTCTGGCGACATGTCATACGTTGGTGCAGCTGGAAGATGGTTTGGTGGGAGATCCATTGGAAAAAGCTATACTAACAGGTGTCGATTGGACGCTGACCAAACAAGATACGCTCATTCCTAAAAAGGGTAAATTGAAGCCACTGAAAATCTACCAGCGATATTATTTCTCGTCCGCCCTCAAACGGATGTCTGTTCTGGTCGGCCAAATGGGTCAGTATTCAAACAACATCAGTTACATGGCTACCGTCAAGGGAGCGCCCGAGGTGATAATGACAATGCTGCAGAAAGTACCAGACGATTACGAAAAAACCTATTTGGAGTACGCAAGGCGTGGCGCTAGAGTTTTGGCGTTGGGTATCAAACAATTGGGCGAACTGGACAATCAGGCAGTGCGTGAGTTGAAGCGTGAAGATGTTGAGAAGGATTTAACATTTGCTGGGTTCGTGATCATCTCCTGTCCATTGAAATCAGACTCAAAGAGTATCATTAAGGAGATAATTCAGTCATCCCACAAAGTGATGATGATAACTGGTGACAATCCGTTGACGGCGTGTCATGTTGCAAAGGAGCTTCGATTCACACGGAAACTGGTTCTTGTGCTGACTAAGCGGTCTGGCCAGTGGGTGTGGCAGTCCATAGATGGCAATGCACACATGGAGATTGACGAGAAGATTGTTAACGTCAAGCAGTTGGTTAAAGAGTTTGATCTTTGCATAACCGGAGAAGGACTTCTGTGGATGGATGAAAACATGCACGAGTACTTAATCAAAGTGCTGCCTTACGTAACTGTATTTGCCAGATTCGCTCCAAAGCAGAAAGAGTACATTGTGACATCTTTGAAGCATCTGGGCTACTATACTCTGATGTGTGGGGATGGTACTAATGATGTGGGAGCATTGAAGCACGCCCATGTCGGCGTCTCGTTAATGAGTGGTCGTGAGGTGCCAGTGAAAGCTGTAGAGAAAAAAGAGAAACTGCCGGCAATCACTGATGAGACTGTTGCTCCGGTGCGTCACAGCAAAGCCGCTGATCGCCACAGAGGAACCCGTGCCGCTGCCGCAGATCGCGAAAACCTATCGCCACGTGAACGAGCGATTGCTAAACATCGCGAACAATTGTCAAACGCACAGGAAATGCTGCAGAAAGCACGACAAGAGATGGACGAGGAACAGGTGCAGGTTGTCAAATTGGGCGACGCCAGTATTGCGGCGCCATTCACCAGCAAAGGCTCCTCCATCTTGTGCGTGTGTCACATTATAAAACAAGGAAGATGTACTTTGGTCACGACACTGCAAATGTTCAAGATTCTGGCACTGAATGCTCTGATTTCGGCGTACTGTCAATCTGTGCTGTATGTTGATGGAGTTAAGTTCAGTGACACACAGGCGACACTGCAGGGCATCTCGATCGCCGCCTGTTTCCTGTTCATCACAAAGTCGAAGCCGCTGAAAGTGCTCTCCAAGCAAGCGCCGCTTCCAAACATTTTTAATTTATACACTGTCATGACGATTTTGTGCCAATTCGCTGTACACTTCTCCTGCCTGCTGTATTTGGTCCAGGAAGCGACATTGCGAAGCCCTCCAAGGTTTGACATTGCACTTTTTTTTTGTCAGAACTGTGAATAACTTCTTTCTGTCTTACAGAACCGAAAAAGTAAAGCTGAATATTGATCTTTCGCCAGAGGAAAAGGAAGAATTTGTGCCAAATATCATAAACAGCACAGTTTTTATAATTGGACTGGCGCTTCAAGTGTCGACCTTTGCTGTTAACTACAAGGTTTGTACATATTTCCTTTTTAATCTACTCCAGCTAAAATTACAATTTAAATTCAACAGGGTCATCCCTTCATGGAGAGTCTTCGAGAAAATCGTCTTCTTATGTACGCCATTGGAGTGTCGGCTGGCATCGTTTGCTGTCTTGCATTTGGACTCTCCCCTGATATCCTCTACACTTTTGAAATTGTTGAATTTCCAGAGGATGTAAGTTTTTTTTTCCTGCAAAATTTATTGACAATTCTTAACTGGGGGGTGGTTTTCTTTTGTAGTTCCGCAAAATCTTGATTGGGGTGCTCCTGGCCGATACTGTTTTCGCATTTGTGCTGGACCGAGCTTGTTCATTCCTTTTCGGCGAGTTGCGACGAAAAACCGACTTAGTAAATTGAAACTGAACCATGTTTTTTTAGTTATTAATTTTAAGAAATCTTTAAGCGACTTTAAAAATTGATGCTGTTTGTGTTTTTGTTGAAATTTAATAAAGGCTCAAAGAAATACTTAAATGTAATTAAAGAACAATTTGCATAAGATCTCAGCACAGAAGAATGGCAGCTAACTTTTACCGTTTACATTATTCCTTGTTTCCTGCTGTAATAATGCATTTATGGCAGGTAATAAATAAATAATTAATTAAATTATTCTTAAGACTTTTCTTATTGAAAGCTGAAATCAAAATTAAGATCAAACTCAGTTGTTTTAGTTACATCAGTTGCCATTCATTTGGTAATGTTTTTTTTTTATAATTATAACATTAATTACTTAATTGTCGATATACATTTTGAACTGAAAGTTAATTAATTAAATTAAGATACTATTTATCACACAAGACAAACATTCACACGTTTAAATCAATAAATGGAAAGGAAATACATAGGAAACCAATTCTAAAATTGTTTTTTCTCAAAAAATCTTAAAGATCGAAGCGGTTGGAACGGACGTCCGTCTTAAGAACATTTATAAAACGCCTAAAAAAATTCAAAAATTAGTTCTTCAAAGCTGCGAGGTTTCGTTGTGCCGCGCTTCAAAATTCTGTAAAACATAAGAAAAATTCCCACATTCAAAACAAAACATAGATTTACATCCCAATTCTGTACCCACAAAAAATAAAACTACATAAAATCCGATGGATATTTGGCTAATTTTCATCTACGCAATTCTTGAGTTCTGTTGCAATATGTAAGGTTCCCATTGCTCTGGCCAAACACTTGGCGTCACCAGAGATTCTTTGGCAAAGCATATCCATTTTTCTCAATCATATTCCGATCGGCGGCCGCTTCCTTAGCAGCGTCCGACTGCGACAAAATGTCACCTCGTGCATTTCCAAACGATGTAATCACCTCAGACTTGCCGTCCTTGGTGCGAGTCAGCGTGGTCTTTGTGTTGCCTTGACTATCGCTGATGGTGCGACGTGTCTCATAAGTGCCATCTGGATGGCGGATTGTCTGTGTGACAACGCTACGTCCAAAAGTTTTCATTCCCTGGAGATTGCCGTCGAACGGGGATCTGGGCATTTTTGGCACAGCCGATGGCTTACGAATAATTGGCAAGTCCTTACTTTCTTCTGACTGGAAACCGTGAATTAGATCCATAATTTTCTCCTCGTCAGTTTTCTTCATCGATTTGCCTGGTTGTCTGTTTGGTGTTGATGATAACATGTGATCTGGCTCCACCAGTTGGGCTGGGATTTTCTTTAACAGTGAGTGAAGCTGATCAACATAAATCTCACCATCCAAATCAGTGTCTAATGATTTTTCCATTGGATTGAATTTATGTGCAAAGAACTGCTCGAAACCTGGCTTCAGGTATTCATCACGTGGATTCTCTGCAATTGCACCTGAAAATTAACAAATATTGGAATACTGGAAATACACAAATTGCATTTTGAAATTACCTTCATCGAATTGCTTCAGCATCTCTTGCATTTGACGCTCAAAGTGGCGCTGCATTTCCAGTGGATTGGCGAAAATCTGAAAACCTGGCGCTTTGTTTCCGTCGTACAACTCATCATCTGTTTCGCAATCGTCAAACAACATTGGCTTTTTGAATTCATTTCCAAATGGTTTGCCCTGTCTAAAATTAAAGTCACAAGAGATGAGTGAAGTGAAAAATCAATAATTACCAGTACCATCTCATATCAGTACAGGTTGGTTAAATTTTTGATACGATTTTTAACTCACTTCTCCGGCAAAGAATCTTTGCACTTGTCTCCATTCTTTTCAAACATTTTGCGCAATATATCCATCTTGTAATGAAATTTTAAGCACAGAAAATTTGTTATTGTTTTTTTTTTTTAAATTAATGTTATATCTTTCTGCGTCGAAGAATATCTTTGATGTTTTTTTTTATTGCAGAAAATTTTGACGTTTGATAATTTGTTCTCGAACATAGTTCAGTGGTGCAGGAGTTTCTTAGCTCCCCTCATATCTATTTTTCTAATTTTTCTAATATATTTTTTGTTGTTAATTTAAACTACAAATAAATGTTCCATAATCATTTTTAGTTACATCCGGCTTTGTTCAAAATTTGTTTTAAATGTCTTATTTACTTATGATTGAAAAAGACCTACAATTTAAAATAAAATAATCTCTTGCGACTGCACTGCAAATTTGGCTGCGTTTTCAAACGTTATGTGAGAATCCAACGATTTGTTTATATTGTAACGATTTTTATCGTTAAGAAACGAAATGGCAAATCCTTTGAAGATAAAAACTTAATTATTAAACAGCGCTCAAAGTTCAATTTTTAAATTAATCCGCTTAAAACGGTTTTATAGAAAGATTGCAGATTAATTTTGTTTTATTCAAATTATATTTTTACAATATGTATAATTTTCGGAACAAATCCTTCGAACTTTTTTAAAACTCATTTTTTAATCATAACTTAGTTGATCTTATTTTTTAAACATTTTAATATTCAATTAATTATTATTGATAATTAAAAAAATGAAAAGAAATCTTCTTACAAATTTTTTTTTTGGCTGTAAATTTGT
>JANSTS010005862.1:5727-18088 GCA_026546915.1 Sylvicola fuscatus | reverse complement strand
TTGTATTGTTCTTTCGCGCATATTTTTATGTGTGACTATGCTCTATAACAATGCTGTTCAATAAAGCACCACAGAATACACCAGAGAGCTCCGTCGCCTCGAGGAAACCCAACAAGGTTGTGTAAACAGTAGCATAATCCTGTCACGCTTCACTTCCTTCATACAGTTTCCACACTTTCCGTTGTGTTCTACTTCATATTTTCATATAAAGAAAAAGGAAATTTCGGCTGACAATTATTGTACAAAGCGTAATTAGCTGCTACATG
Source organism: Sylvicola fuscatus (assembly GCA_026546915.1). Taxonomy (NCBI): domain Eukaryota; kingdom Metazoa; phylum Arthropoda; class Insecta; order Diptera; family Anisopodidae; genus Sylvicola; species Sylvicola fuscatus. The sequence goes on along the minus strand of JANSTS010005862.1, from coordinate 17,822 downwards.
AAAAATAATCTAATAAACTAAATAAATTAGATATGTGAATATCGAATAAACGCACGGCACAGCGAATACAAACAAAAAAATGGTCGCACATGAGCTTCGAGCGACATGTGGAAAATTGTATGTGATAATCAAATCAAATGAAACGCCCACATTTGAACACCTATTTATTTGTCAGAACTGTGTCCTGATCACTGATTCAATTAATATGAAATCATGAACAGAAACCAATTTATGAATTATGAATTATGTTGTAAATTTTTTTAAACATGTTTGACACAAACCCAAGTTGATTGTTGTCGCTTTTGTGTTAGCCGACAGCGTCAGCTTTTCATTGTTCCACAAAACTATATGGATTCCATTTGTATGCAAAACACTTTTGTTGATTGTGAAATATTTATTTGTTCATCTCATTTAGGTGAAGTGAGAGAATTATGTCAATTCATAATTGGGCTAACGTATTTTTATGCATGCAAGTGCAAAACGATGAGTTAAGAAACCAAATACGTTCAGGTTTTAAGGCAACTAGAAATATGCTCGCCTAAACTTTGTCGTACAGTCAAAACATTTAATTAGTTTTAATTAGCACGTTCAGTGTTATGTGTTGCTCATGAGTGAACACATTTCTGGCATAAAGCATAGAATATTGGTAATAAAGCAAAGTTACACATGCTCGCACGCTAGAACTGTGTCGCGGTTGAACTTTGCGACTGCCAGATTTCTCTGGTTTTATAACGACTCCATGTTTGCATTTATTTGTATTTAATTTTACTATTTGTTAGTAATTGTAACCATCGACAAAGGAAGTTATTTTCATCTGAAGCTTTTTTTACAACTATTATATTTATCCACATTAAAGTTCAATTGGCCAAAAAAACAGGTTTACACGTCGAAATCTGAATTTAATCCCAAACCACGCAATATTAATAATGTATTATGCCATAACTTTTTGTTGTTGTCATATTTACAAATAATTTTGCAAAATAAATATTAATTATATTGCATGATGTTTGTATTTCGTGAATCGGCAGCATCAGTATAATAAATATGACATAATATTGACCGGCTCATAATACGAATATGAGAGGCCGATGTAATTCGATTTATGGTCAAGATGTGAATGAGCGTGTGACGTGTGTGCACTTGAATTTTTAAAGCATTCAATGCATTTACTCGTTATAACGATGCTATTGAGTATAATTGGCTTGGCTCTCTCAGGGTTACAGAACCCATTTGCATAATCAATCGCTTATCATTAGCATTGATGCAATTTAAATTGGATATAGGTCACAGAAAACTGCACGGATTGTTGACATACTCGAATGAAATTAATGGACCTACATGTTTGCCGAATGCAACTTCGTCGATAAAACGTGTTCAACGATTTTTATTTTTTTGGAAAATCACCTTTAAGCTATACCACAAAGTTCAGCATTTCTTTTTTGGTACAACATTAAAATTGCTTAAAAGTTGATTTATGCAAAACAACACGAATTATGAAGAGAATAAATATTAAATATAAGTCACGTACATGGTGTGAACAAACAAAAAAACAAACAAAATAGAAACTTCTCAAATATAAAGGCAACCACCTTGAAGTGAACGAACATTTAATGTCCTCAGTCCTGTAGTCAAAACAATGCATATGGGTAACAATATCCAGCAGGTAACGCATTTAACAATTTTGTGTTCTCCTAGGATGTGTTGTATTTAAAAAAAAAAACGCATTGTTGTGTATGAATGAACTGATTTGTGAAGGAACAATTTCACAAATCAACCAAAAACATTATCCGAAACAAAGGATCACTCTCGTTCTGTAGTCCTAGCATGAACTCTTGCCAAAACTTCGAGTAACGCATAAACAATGAGCCTAATTCTTTTGAATTGTGAATTTACCCAGCTAACAAAATCATCTAATGGGGGAATATGTTTTATTGAAATACAAATTCCTTGAAGCTGAATTCCTTGCAAAGTCACGCATCGCTGTAATAACAAAGAACCAGCTCGCACACACATACTTGACAATTCATTATAATTTTCCACACACGGCATGACACTCCGCAGGCAGGAGTGTAAACAGACTGTTGGCTGCACCGCGCACCTCGCCATACATCATGTTCGCAAATGATTATGTTGTGTTTGTTTAATGTTTTTTGTTGTTCGGCTGTGCGTCTGTTTTTTCAAGTCAAGTAAATTACACGTGCATATAAAAAATATGCTGCCGCTGTCAAGAATTCGGTACAAATGTTGTGTACTTGCGACTAGCGCGAGTAACATATGAACAAATTTCCCTTAATATCCGCGCCGCGTCGCGTCACAACGGGACTGCAGCGCCGTGTTAGAAATGAAAATTACCATTCTCAACCGCCATGTTGGTATAGTAGAAGCAAAACGAGAGAGAAAAAAATACATGCTAAATTAATTGCAGCAATTATGCTGCCTGTATGTTATGCTTATAACGTATTATTGTGCAACTAGTGCATAAAAAGGCAATATATACGCCGGTGCGATGCGAGGCAATAAAACCACACTTCTTCCATTTAAATCAGAGCCGCAACATTTTAAAGTCAGTCTTGTGCTATTATAAAAAGTGATGGTAATAAGTGTTTATTAGGATCTTTAATACAGCCGCCACGCTGCCTGCCGGCCTGCGAGCTGAAAGCAGTAATTAGTTTATTATATTTTTGGAAAATAATGATGCATGGGTGTGAGTATGACGATATAAACTCACAGTTCTAACATTTACTTAGCTGGCTTCGGCGCTTCATGTTCGCCGAATTAATTAAAAGTTCTCATTATTTTGTTCAATTTAAAAATTTAACCAAGAAATTTTTATAAATCGAAAAAAACAACAGCACAGAGCGGCGTTTGCAGACATTCCAGTGTATTCCTTTTGGAATTCACTTCGTTTGAAAAACGCGTCTGCAGAGAAATAAGCAAAAAATCGTTTGTGTGTACATTTCTGCTGTTATTCCTCCCAGGTATTATGTGAGGCATGTACTGTTATCTTTTAATATAAGCTAAACACGAAATTAAATTCCAAACGAGAAATTGAAAATCATTATTACACATTTCCATTACCACAGCTGGGAGTCGTTTCGCTTTCTCGGATAGCAACGCCAGAGCACCAGCTCAAATTACAATACACAAACTATCAAGAATTGTGATATCTGCTGGTCTAAACTTAAGAAATGAATGCGCATGAATGTACGTATATCACATATGTGAATAACTTTGCTTTGTCGTGCATTTCTCCAACTTCACATGACCAAATGGTAATCACTAATCAGGGAGCAGTTCTTTCATCCTCGTGATGTATATTTTTCAATTAACCATAGATAAGGAATCGTGATTTATTACATTTGGAATGGTTTATTGCACTTATTGTGAGTCTCTTAAGCGCTTAAGACAGACATTGCGTTATCAGGATGTCTTTTTATTTTTTACTCGTATTATTAAGGAAGATACTTTTTTTTATGACCGTTCAAAATTGGCTTCATTCTAGCAATCAATTAAAGATGTTGAAACTAACAAAAATTAGAAAATAAACTAGCTCAAACACGTCTTTAGAAACAAAATTCACGAAACACAAAAATCCATGGCCTTGACATTACTCGTTAAGCCGGTTCTCCGTCAAATTCTCGTCTCTAATATAATTTCTAATGTTTGTTGGTGGTTTTGGCCAAATCAAATATGCCGCACGGCGAAGCAATTACATTTAGCGTTGATCATGTATGCATAATTCCCTGTTTTAAGTAAACGAAATTAATAAAAAATGCGTCGTCTTAGCGAAACAAACTCCCATTAATAAATCCTTCTAACTGGTCTTCGTATCCATGTCGGTCAGGCAAACTTTTCTTTGGTATTTTTATCAATTGCCCTAGACTGGAGACAGACTGGATATTCCACCACAGCACCAGTGGTTATGACAAATTTGTAATGGACTCTGTGATATACATCCTTGGAAACAAATATAAAGACGATAGCATTGGATGATGTTAGCTCGAGTGGATTTCTTGTCTCAATAATTTAAGCCAGTATTTGAAACATGAGAAGACATTCTCTATAATATGTATTCCATAAGGATTGTTGACGGATTTTTATTGTTCGCTTGTTGTTTGAAGAGGAGACACATACGCCGGATACATCAATCGGTGCGTGCATATACTTTGCAAGTTAACCCACGCCAACGTATTTCACTCCAATATTTGTTAAGGTAATTGGCAATAAACTTTTGCAAACTGCTTTCAATTAGAAAATTAAATCCGAAAAATGGTTGATAAATGGAAAAACATTTCCACGTTGTTTTGGTAAAAAATAGAAAAATATTTACACAAAATATGAGAAAAACCACAGCACTGCAATATTTTAACACAAACACACTCTGTTTTAATATGAACTAAATTTTCATTTTTTTTTTTTTTTTTTCTAAAATTTTCGGGTATGAACCTTATATTTTATTGACTAAATTAAAACTGAACACGTTCACTAAAAATCTTCACGACGTGATACGATCAATTTTATATGAGAAATACAATAAACATTTAACACACAAGTCAACCAGCACGCGATATGTGTACCAAAGAACGTAAAGCACCGGCGTTTTTCCGTTCCGCGCGAAGCGATAGCATGTCGGCAACTGAGGACTGAGGACTGAGGAGCCCAAAATACTTGCTGGTTGCTACATGCCAGCTGCGTACCTCAAGAGACCAAGCATTATGTATTGCGGCAGGAAAATGCAAAAGCGCCTCTGAGGCTGACTGACGAATGACTATTGACGATTTGAAAGTATGGAACTGGCATACAAACACATGCAGACGCAGACGCTTTAGCTCAGTAAAATTTGAGCAAATGCAATGTACAACAATACCATTCATGGGTGTTCAGATGTGTTGGTGTAGGCCGCAGGGGAGAATTGAGAAAACATGCTGAGCAAGTGAGCGAACGAGAAAATGTTTAAGCTGCAGTATTAGTGTAAGTGAGTGCTGAAAATGTTAAGATATCAGAATCAGGACATTTAGAAATAATTAATTCATAATTTTAAATATACCATCAGCCAGTTCTTGTGAAAAATGTGCACCTAATTTTACTTGTAGATATATTTTATTGTATTTTTCAAATTTAAATCAATAAATTTGATTTCTTACTTATACAAAGAGCAAAAAAGGAATTTCAATTCTTTTAAACCTGCTGATTGATAGTCAGTTCCCACGGTAGACGCACCAAAATGATTTAATTTTTATTGGCATCTCCTCTGCAGATGTTTTAGTGTATGCAGCGTTCAATTCCTATGCAATCCCAACGTTTAATTCCAGTAGGGCACGACATTCATTGGCGCACTAGTGCCTAGTCATGTGTGGACTGTAGTTAGGGAAAAACCAGTTTCACAACAAAATACAGCAAGTATCAACGAGCATATAAAATCCCTGCACAACAACATTCCTTCGTGTGCGCAATCCGTCCGCCTTTACGTTCAGCTGATCCTTTCTGGATGATTTCTTAACTAGGGTGCACATAAACTCCATACAACCATTGTCCAGTGTATATGGCTGGATAACGCATTTTCTTCAACGATTATTTCTTCCGCATGCCCAAATTGCTGCAGGTTCGTGCAATATATTTTACCTGTTTCAACGAGGCGCAGGTATTCACCACACATGCACACTTGCGTATAATATACACTCGTACACCCAATAATTGAGTCCTGGGTCGTATACGTGCGGTAGCTACTCTCAATAGAATTTAGGGATAGACTATAGAGTCTAGAAGTGTCGGTAAAGATGCAAAAGGGACACGACAAAAGATACAACCATATTATGCAGGATCACACTACCCTCAGCCCTCAGGCCGAATCATTCCATAGCATACGCACATGTGTAACGCACACCCCTAAATCTTAATTCTTTGCAGCAATACGAACGGCGACGACCTTAAACGGAAAATAGTGCCCAATAGTGTCTTGGAAAAATGCCTCTTATTGCCTCTATATTATTCAAATGGATGTGTTCTGTTTTCAATCGTGGTGACTGGTGACCTTTAACTTGTCACATAGATATTTTAAGTCGTAAGTCGTAACATGTAGCAAAATATGCGAAACAAAAGCAATCTCTCTGTGGCGATGCGGCGCTTGGGGTGAACTGAAAATGGATCAGTGAAAAAGTGTCTGTTTTCTATCATGTGCATTTAAGTGCATTTCCTATGATACGAGTATGTGTAGAAGTCGCGCCGCTTTACGTCCATCTCTTCGCACGACACACACGGAGCTTCAACGATTTGCTTTTATTTGATCGCGGTTGTTAATACTCGACTATCTATTCAATCAGCATGGTTGGGGTGGTTCAGCACGTTCATTTGGATACTTGCCGATATGAGATTATAGAAACGAGACAAACAGGGGTATAAATGTAGGATATATCAGTACAAGCGTCGACGGTGATATATTCGTTTACCATCGATTGAGTTTCCAATCAATTTGCCACATGAGGCTCAGTTAAGTGTTTTTGGGGATGAGTCTTCATTTCAATCTTAATTAATCCTATATAAGCAATGATGTAAAATTCGATTTAGGCTTTGATGAATCGTGATATGCCGAATTTGTTTATGGTAGTGTTGGTTTCCCGTGTAAAATATTATTGATACCGAATTGATGACTAATTAGTAAATAATGACAATTGTACAAATGCATACAGGAATTCGAGACAAACGTATTGTTGCCTGTGCATTTCTATTAAAAAATCATTCAATTGTAAATACATTAATTTCTTTACGAGCACTACGTCTTGGAGTAGAGTAAATATAAAAAAAAAACATTGATTTTTCTTTGTATAAAATAGTATAAGATTATAGCACGAAATTCCCACAAAACGAATATTATTAAATAATTAAATGATTAGCTACAAGATCTGTAGTAATCATTGCGTAAGACGGTAAAAAGAAAAACCATATAAATTTTTTTAAATTAGGCCACCAAGTATTGAATGAAGGTGCGTTCTTTAGTAATTCTCAATGAAAATCTTCAAATAGAAAATAATAAATTAGAAATCATTTTTTTCACATTAAACCGACCAATGGTAATCGCCTCACAAACTTGAAATGCTTCGCCGTTGGCTTATAATTATAATTATACTTTTCTCCGTTAAAACTTCCTTGTCGTTTTCACTTAAATATAATCTTCATCTTCAATTATGTCCGTCTACCAGTTCTTTATCCCACATTTGGAATCTTCTGTTATATATCATTTAAATTGCGATTAAAAATGTGAAGAAATAAGGCAACTATGTTAGGGTTGGGAGTACAGACTGTAATATTTCATTGAAATACCATTTTGCGTAAAAGTCTATATACGAACAGAATAAGTACGAGTATGCATCTCTTCATCCCATTGCCATCACCATCATTCGTATGGGTATAAGAATGAAATTCTGGTTTCCAGCAGCAAGCGACTGCTGCACAAAGAACGTGCGAGCATAAATACATGACATAGGAGGATATTTTACTTATGAAAACATAGGTTTTCGTTGGTCGTTGTTTTTACTCGTACATACTGGGCGCCGAGTGAAATTGTCGAGCGCGGCTGCAGCAACACCGACGCACAGATAACACCGTCGGACGCTGTGCATACAAACGTCAACAAACTGTCAAGGTAACAGGACTCATGTATCATTAGCATACGAATTATGAATGCATCTTCTGGCCAGCTCGATATAGAGTGAAACCGTGTACAGACATGTACATACATACATATACTAATGACGATGCCGCACAAACAACGAGAAAATGCATTTAAAGATTGTTTTCAGTTACTCCAGACACATAACAACGACGGTTAATCTCTAGAAGACACTTAACAAACTTAAACAAACAGATCTGTACCAACACATCCGACTTATCCTTGTTGCTGTGGAAGAGCAATAAACTAGAATGATGAAACTTTCCCGTGGGAAATTTGTCTAACCACTTGTTCTATACGGAAAATTTTTCATTGTGCAAATGCAAAACGGCTGTTTACCCCATGCAGGTGAAATGCAAGGAGATGCCATTAAACTTTACAACTAGGATGCACACAAATTTCCACATAACCGTACATATGGGTAATGCGTTTAACCAAAGTCATTGCCTTGTGACTCTTGCAGGTTTCTCAAAAGTCTGCTGCAAACATATTTTATTACATTAATTGCATGTGCAACCCTCGTCTCCAATCTCCATTAGCTCATACCAATTCCATCACTTGACCAATCGCATCACTGATACGACATCAACGTGCTCATATATGCATTAGAATGTATCACACGCACTTCAACAGACAACTCGAGCAGCCGACAAGCACCAACATTAGATGGTTATGTTATTTATGTGGTGTGGGGGCGCAGACCGCCCGATCGCATCAAGTTACATAATATTCAGAGGCACACCACATCGTCGTGAAGCCAATAAAATTCCAATAAAATGTGTGTCGACCAAGAACTATAGCCCATCAGAATCGAATTAGACACCATTTTCATGAATTAGAGACGCACTTTGTTTGGGGCGCGCTCGCACTTATGCGGATTGAATAGAGCTCATGTGCCGCGTCACAACACAGCGAATAAAGTTCGTGTGTGGACATGCATATTAATGGCTCGCCTCACATAAGCGCCTGTCTATCCATTCGATTTTCCATTTCATTTTGACCATTATTTGTCATCAAGATACTCGCGGTCGCCCGTGGCCCGTGGGTTTAACACATACTCGATTGTTGTTGCCATGTGTCCTGCTTTTTGATTTTAATGGTTTGTTTTTAAGCCATTTTGCGTATGTCTGCATTTTTGGAGTACTTAAATTCGCGAGGCGCTTTTTTAGATGATAAGTTACGTGTGTGAAAGTCAAGAGCAGATGTGGGTTCATTGAACGGGCCTCTGTCGTTTTGGCGACCAAATGCGATGGTGGCGGTTTCAATGGAAATAATTATGGGTTGAGTCATTTGATTGCTGGCACAAAGTTACCATTGTTACCTATTTTACACGGTACATTTGTTTTTATTGCCGAAATAATTTTCTGTAAAGACACAAATGCAGTTCAATGATCTCAAAGACGGAGGATAAGTACCAAACGATTAGTCAGGTACATTTAATTTAACTGCATTCAATTATTCATATCCATAGCCAAGTAATGTGAAATGTAACCTGTTTTGGCAGGATTATAATAAAATTGCAATAATGCCAGAAAATCTTCCAATAACTGACGTCTTCATCAGTGATTGTCAGCAATATTTTATACGCACAAATGTCACAACTCACATTGACACGCTATTCAGTGAGCATTTATATCATTTATTCCCTGTTTATCGATTGCTTCATCCCACCAACACCTCGTTCATTTTCAGCCCAAATGACACGTCCTCCGCGTTCCTGCCCAATCGTTTACACAGAATCGGCTAATGAGAAACCTACCAAAACAGAACGAGAATGAAAAGGTTTCAAAATGTACTCAGCCATTCCCATTCGCATAAATAAAATTCAAATCCGAAAACGACTATTGACTCTGGTGCACACGTCGCCCATGTAATAACTACCAGCCACCCACTACATCTATGTCGAATTATGTAATTTCAACAGCCATTTGGTATGCTAGTATATTGTACGTTTTCGTTATCTTGATGTGTTCTGGACACATTTGTTGAACTCTTTCGAAGACAGCTGGGGCTCGACGGCGCGGCGCGGCGATGTGGCAACCGCGTCGCGCTGCATTTCTATCACTTTAACACAGCCTTTTTATGTTTTCTTTATTTTCTGTGCGAGTATATAGATATTCACTATTATTGTTATTGTAGGAGGCACTCTAGAAAGCACTGTTGCTGTGTTAATCTATTTGGAGAGGCAGCCGCGATTAACATTTATGCTGATCCATAGAGATTATCATCACACTGCTGTACAGCAGGCGCGACTTATCTGCTAGAAACATGTCTATCGATGGCCAGAGGCAGTGTGCTGTAGATTGGAGGAGTGGTGAGGTGACAAACAAAATGAGGAACAAAACTGAAATAATTGCGAAATTGGCCCCACAATGTTGCCTTCCAAATGCGCGGCGCCTAGACAGTTATAGTCCAAGTCATTACTTGTTTTATTATGGATATTATGAAAAAGACGTAATGGTAATGATCAGGCCGTATCCTGTCGGAATTGTGCAAATGCTGATTGTTCCTTTTAATTTAAAAGATCAACTTTGCTTATTTATGAACGATTATTTAATTGAAGTGTTGATGCTATAAGACCTAATAAATTATGTAATAAGAAATTCATTTTAAAATGAAATCAATATTTATAAATAATTATTTTTCTCGGGTTTCCAGTAAAAATGTTTACATTATTTATTGAAATAAAAAACGACAATTGGCCGCCAAATCATACCTCTGGCGTTTTATATAAACAAACAAACCGAACAATTAATGTTGATATTTGCTGCGGCAGAACCAATCATATTGGAGACAATATGGAAATGAAAATGCTAGTCTGGCTGAACATGAACTTGATGACGAATCGTTTGTTCTTTATTGACAACAGAAGAGAAATGCAAAAAAATAAATGATCGGACATTTCATCGTATTTACAGGAAGTCGAGGACATTTCATGAAGTCAAAGAAAGACGAAAATGGTCGCAGCTATAGAGAAATTAAGCCAAGTAATAATTGTCGGATATAATCTGCCGTGTAAGCGAAAACAGTGATTCCAATTTAGGTAAGCTAACAATATCGAGGTACACCGCGCCACGCCGCGGACATTATGTGCCATTGACAGACAATATAAGAAGGCGGCGCGGTGCGGCATGTTGCTGACAAAACGTATGTGTTAACAACTCAGCGCAGGGCAACTGTCGGAGAAAGTTTTTCAGTTAAAGCAAGTTACAAGAATGTCGGCTGATCATTTGCGGCAATCGAAAAGATATGGGCAAAATCGATTTGTATGTAGACAGTAGGCTACAGTTGAAGTTGACATGAAGTACGCATGTTATCGAGCGAGTCGCCATTGGTCGGGAGGTAAAATCAAAGGTAATCAATTGTTGCAGACGCGCATCGTCTTTAAGAAAGTGAAGACGTTCTCATTAAAAGTTGCGGTCATCAATCTTCGTCGCAATGTGCTTTTAAATACCATTCAGATATCGAAGCTTTACAGCTGAATTCGTTGGGCACACACTCCAGCCTGTGCAACGCCGATGTTAATTGATTACAGCGACGCGACGCGACGCCACAGCTGTGTTAGGGCGGGCAAAGAAGGAAAATGTTTAATTAAAGTCTTCGAGTGTTAATTGCAAATACTCGTTATTTGTTTTATCCAGCATTGGGAATGCAAACCAACGCAAAGTGTTCATTTACATTGTACTAGCGCAGAATGTTGACCGTGTGTGTGTGGGAACTATTATGTGAATTTTCACTTTTCGTTTTCTTCCAAGTTTAGTTTTCCCGGTGCAGCACCCGCACATACTCGTACATAGTTACATATTCCATAAATGGCAACTTGATTGAAATAAAAATTTACATTGTCGCCATTCAGCTACGAATTGTTTCCTTAAAAATACAATTCACAAGAAATGATTCTTTAGACCATTTTGTAAGCTCAATTATTATGCAGCGGACGAAACGAAAGACTTATGCAACCGAAAATTCACAAAATGCGGAAAACGTTGAAGGCAGCTCAATTAGGCAATTTTCTCAACTCGCTGCTTGTACTTACGAGCCAGCCAAAGCTACCGTAGCATTTATTCATACTTCATAGTTCATAGCCTTTACTTTCAGTCTAGTTAACAAACATATACCTTGAGCTGTGCAATTTCCTTACAGTTTCGTGTCAGAGTATATTATCAATTCTCTTTGTGCAATGAGTTAATTTGCAACTAATTTTAATTGGTGCGACGCGTTGCCGCGTGCGTGAGAATACTCCGAAGGCTACATTCATTATATTTTAGTTTGTCACCTTAAAGGACATTGAACGAACAAAAGTCCACGTCTGCTTGAGAAAAAATGTAAAGAAGATCATATGTTAGCGCTCATTATATGTTTGCTTTCTCACGTACTTATCTTGCATCCAAAAACTGGGGGGTGATGCGGCTTGAGCACGCAGCCCATG
>JANSTS010005829.1:8248-20280 GCA_026546915.1 Sylvicola fuscatus | reverse complement strand
CAGCCATTCATTGATATGTTTATTGATTTCAATGCACGTGTCCGTCTTTATTTGTGCTTTAGCCCTGACATGACTTTAAGTGTTTTCGATTGAACTTGGAGCATTGCTCAAGGCGTGGCATTGCTGTAGAGTCAACATTGTACAAGATCAGTTTTTTTTGTGCTTGTATCTTGATATGATTTTAAATGTTTCTTTGATAAATCCTGATAATTTTTTATATTATCGAGCTTTCGGTATTTTGTTTATTTATTTTAAGAAATCTTCTTATCATGACACCTGGTAATTAACCTTTAGGCAATCTGATTTCATTGATAAGTTTCCTTCTATTCTTAGCCATTCTAATTTGAAAAGTGTCTGGCTTTTTCCAGTATTTTCTTTTTGACACCAGTATTTTGGAAGGTTAAAGCCTGACTACACTCCATTTAATGATAAATCGATGGTTCTGTTTTTCTTTTGCGGGACTTTCTTTTCTCGTCGTAACCGTAGAATGGGCGTGGAAGTAGGTTTAGAAGGACCATAAAAATGTTAACATAATTATATTTTGTGTTCAAATTAATATTTTTGAAAGAAAAGTTAGCTATAAATTTTATTCTTAAATTTAAGTACAATGATTTGTGAAAAAGTAATGTAAATTTTTTATTTATAAACTTAATTTGTGAGATCAACAACTGCAATATTTAGTTTCATATTTCCCAATATTATATATTGAATAATTTTTTAATATTTAAACAAATAATTATTACAAAAGTTATGTTTAAAAGTCAATTTTCTGGTCGATTCTATAATTGCGGTAGTACTTAAAACAACAAAGATTATCACCATAAATGCGCGCAATTGTGCCAATTTCTTTTAATGAGTCTGTGACCAGTTTTCTATTTATGTTTCCTCCATGCTCATTTTTGAATTCCACGACGGCTTATCTTCCAAGTGGTGTCTGCTTCATATTTTGTAATAAAACACATCAAAGTGATAATGAAGCCAGACAAGCCAGACGTTTTCATAATTCTTCTTCTCTTTCTTTCATTTTTTTGTGTATAAAGAATATGAATTTCAATTATGTAATTATGCAAATCAGCTGTTTGTTATTTATGTGTGTGTTTGCTACGCTGTCTAAGCACTTACTTAACAGACTCTTTTGCCGAACAAAATGCTATTTAATTGGATGTAAAAAGGTGCATTGTTTTATTATTTATTGTTAAGAATTGTTTGGTAATTCAGACTGTTAATTGGCAATGCAAATACCTTAAAATAATTATTGTATTGAATGATTTTGAAACAAAGACTTGGCGAACAAAACAAACTCTTCACTTTAGAAACTTCTAGCTCAGCATAAATATCGACAATTAAACAAAGTTTATGAATTTTCAACTAAATGCCATACATTTTTGCCCAAGTTTGCCCAATTTATTCACGTTCATTGTGGTTGAGCAACACATATTTTGCACTGGATTCTCAACTAAATATAGTTTTTATTGTTATGATGTTTTGGTTTTGGTACTATTTTGTGTTTAAAGTTTCCAATTAAGGTTTACAAGTCAATAATTTACATAAAATCGTTTAAGAAATGCATTTTGACTATGAAAAATGTTTAAGATATGTTACATCAACTTTGTAATCTTCAGTTTACTTAAAAGTCTTAAATACAAGCAGCTGACATCAGCACAAAAGCTGAAAATATTTGCATATCTTCGTCAATATTGATCAGATGGTATCGTGATTGGTTGGTTTTCTTCTTTCATTCCAGAAAAATCAATTTCCTCTTGCTCTGTCGACTTATCAATGAAGTTGCCGTTTTATATCTATTTTTAGTAGATAAAATGCTGATATGGTATTCCTTTCAGACACACGTGACAGCCAATTTAGCTTGAGCACATGCGAACATATTCCTGGCTCATTTCTTAGAAAGTAAAACGATTTGGTATGCTGCATGGCAAGACGTTTATTAAACCAACTGAAACAGTTAATTTTTCTCACCATCCACTCAGCATTAAAGATTGTTTAGCTTTAATACTGAGAAGATGTTCATTTTTTCTTCTCCATGGCTACACAAATACAATTTTCGTTAGCCCGTCTAAAGAAACTCCGGTCTTATAATTTCCGCCAAGTGCGGATATTAGATCCTGTCTGAAGGTAAAAGCATCAAAGGTAAAATTACTCGAGCTCCCAATAAACATCGCCAGTTTGTCTGAAAAGTTGGCTCGCTGGCGAACATCTTCTTAAGTAGTAATACCTTGTACTGTGAGAGTAGCGACAATATACAGCTATTTGAGACATGCAATTACAGAAATATCTTCCTTTTTCATAAAAGTTCAATGGTTAAATTGCAAAAGTTCAGGCGGTTCAGTTGCATGCGTTTGGCGCGCTGCCAACGAGCCGCGGCTAAATGTGGCTCTCCCGAAGAATTGTTTTCCGCTTGCCGAGGATTCCGTTTGCACAAACATAATAAATACACAAAATTGTATCTAAAGCGGAATTTAAGCTATCACATGTGTCGTTGCCACTGTCTTCCACTAGAACATACATATTCATAAGTTCTGCAGCGTCTAGAGAGGAAGGTGCTGTTCATATGCTTGCGGCAAACACGGCGCGTTAACTCATAAATTCCGCATGTACTTGAGCTGGTGCACTCGTTTGTACTGCCGCAGATAAGAGAGCAACTTCCTTAGTGTACTGGCTGAAGATGTGTGCAATAATAAAACGATTCTCACACTTACGGTGGCGGTAATCGACAATTAGACGCAATCAGTGGGTGGTTCAAGGTGACGTTCGCGGAATGTTTATACTCTGCATACTAATTGAGCGCGCTTTTTGCTAATATTAATGATTTCAGTGTTGAACTGTTATTGATTCATGGCATTTATAATAAATTCTCGAAATCGAGACTTGAATGATAATTATTATTAGGGTTGAATTAAACAATCAATTCATAAAACAATGGTCACAAATGTTTCTATTTTACTACAGCAATCGTAAGCCTTTATGATAGTCAAACCAATAACTGTTTATACAGATAAATTTCAAAACTTGTTATGTTAAAAAAAAAATATAAAAAAATAATAACATTTTTTTGTCATATTGTTAATATGTAATTATTAATTTTAATGTAAATTTAACTAAATTGTTTTTTTAAGTTGTATAACTCAATATTAATATTTATTGCTATTAAAACTCCAATTTGATTATGAATTTAGAACTTTGAGAGCGTTCAATAAACTCAGAAAGACCGTCGTCTTAATACATCTTATCTGCTTTTTTCCATTGATCTTAATGCGGAATTTAAAAATGAATAAATGGAAATCTCAACAAAGGCTTATAATAATCGCACTGGGACGCTTTCAAAATAAACAAGCTTAATTAAACAAATTCAACATATTTGCGCGCCAACCAAGCATTTTGTTCACATTATTTTCCTTGAGTCTACCGTATTTTTTTTTTTTTGCTAAATTCAATTAATTTTCTTAAACTTTTTATCTACCTTTTATAGATAAAGTTTATTATCTTCGTCGCTATTTTATTTATACAACTCTCAAACAGTAAAAGCTTCCGGCTATATAAATTCGATGGATTTTTTACGTCAAGATTGATGGACGTTTATTATATATTTCGTTTCAATTAGAAAATGGCATGACTGAAATGACTCATTTTTCCAGGTCGTCTTTGTTTTGTAATTTTCTGCGCCATTTGGCCTATAAATAGAAACATGATTGTTTAAACAAACAATTTACTGCAACAACTGAAACAAAGAATGGTTAATCGGTTTATGAATTTGAAAATTAATTATTTTTCAATTAAACAATTAATTTTTATCCAATTTTCGTGTTATTCACACCAATTCACATAAACCTGATTAAGCATTTATAACGAAACTGCCATTTAAAGTCACATTATCTCGCTAAAAAATAACGTCGCTAATCAAACAACTTTTAACCAAAGAAATTTGTCTGACCACATTTCTAATACACAAAAATGTTAAATTTTTAGGCGAAAAAACTGCAGAGCAATGAATTGGCGGCCATCAAAGTCATCAAGCTGGAGCCAGGCGACGACATCCAGATCATCCAGCAGGAGATCATAATGATGCACGACTGCCGCCATCCCAACATAATCGCCTACTATGCCTCCTACCTGCGACGCGACAAACTCTGGATCTGCATGGAGTACTGTGGAGGCGGCAGTCTGCAGGACATCTACCAGGTGACCGGTCCACTGACAGAGCCACAGATCGCCTACATGTGCCGCGAAACGCTGAAGGGTCTTGAGTATTTGCATTCGCGTGGCAAAATGCATCGCGATATCAAGGGCGCCAACATTCTCCTGACGGAGAGCGGCGAAGTGAAGCTGGCCGATTTCGGTGTGTCGGCCCAGATAACGGCCACCATTAACAAGCGTCGCAGTTTCATCGGTACACCATACTGGATGGCGCCCGAGGTGGCCGCCGTCGAGCGCAAGGGTGGCTACAATCAGCTGTGTGATATTTGGGCGTGCGGCATAACGGCCATCGAACTGGCCGAATTGCAGCCGCCAATGTTCGACCTGCATCCGATGCGAGCGTTGTTCCTCATGTCGAAGAGCGGCTTTAAGCCGCCAACGCTTAAGGACAAGGACAAGTGGTCGCCGACATTTCACTCGTTCATCAAGACGGCACTGACTAAGAATCCAAAGAAGCGACCAACTGCCGAACGACTGTTGGCGCATCCGTTCGTCAGTGGCGACATGTCGGTGCGGATGGCGCACGAGCTGCTTCAGAAGTATCTAAGTCCCAGTCAATTTTATTTCTACTCGGATGGTGATGACGATGGCGCGGTGGCCAATGCTCCGCAACGGATTGCATCGAAAATGACGTCCCGCAATTATAATCAACAGAATAGAAATCACACGCTCAAAACTGGTATTTTGCATAAATTTAGGAGTTTTTTTCCATTTGGACAATCTTATGTTTACCTTTTGACTACTTTCCAGCTCAATCGCCTTTGCAATGGGGTGGTGAACGATCATCAAGTCCAGAGACTCTTCCAAGTGACATGTAAGTATTGCTAAATGGTCACTGCCACACGATGATTTTGATCCTTTTTATTTTCTGTTTGTCTCAAACGTTCAGTTTCAAATTATTCATTGGTTTGTTGGGAAGAAGCATTTTTTTAAAATAATTCTTTCATTTGATTTAATTCTTGGCCACGAAACACCATATCCATGCACCTCATTCTTCTAAATGTTTGTGTTTAAACCAAACTGTCCAACAACAACATAAAAATATCAATTAAAACCAAAACATATACCAAAAACAAACGCTCGTCCATGTTTAATTTGCAATGAAAAATGTGATTGTCGAAAACTTAAGAGAACCGAAAGAAACGCATCGCAAACTAACCGGTACGCTCGTGTTCCAAATGAGTTTGAGGTTAGACCAGGTGTTTCTATACGTGTGTTGAATGTTGTTTTCCCCTATATATAAAGAAATATCTTTACACATATCTAATTGTCTTAACACACCTGAATAACCTAGACATATGGCATAGGCACATCTGACACGACACCTAATTGCTGACGCAATCCAGGCCAATATAAGGATTCGATTTGAACAGATTCAATTACACTGATAGCTGACGACTGACTAACGACTTCGTGTCCAACGCCACCAAGAACATGGCAATTTGCTTCACAAATTGGGTCAAACCATCGTCTCTCTCCACAACTTTAATATCCTGCAGATTAATTGAGATTTATCTTGCATTGCCCGTCGGGACAATGCTTTTTAATTGGGTCAATCTTCTTACGTGCGTCTTTTCATATTCAGGCACTTCCCATCCTCGCCCAGCGTCGGATTTCGTTCAGTGTTTTTCAAACACACGTACAACCAGCCCAGAGCGGCGGCTTCAGTCCGCCATGATTACAATTAAATTGCACATTAAAAAGTGAAAGGTTGAAAGCTTTTGTTTGCCGTCTGCAGATGATGTCCATAAAGGATTTTTAATGATTGTAATTGGAGTCATTGCAGTGCAGCTCAGCGGTTGTATGACTAAGTCCGTGACTTTAAAATTCTTTTCAACTTGACCTGATAATCAATATTACCGCACCAATTATGGCATTCAGTGAAGGTATTTAGTTGCAAATTGCACTTGAGCCACAAACTGATGGCTTTGTAGCATTTCTTAAAACGATATTTGATACTTGAATGGATATTTTTCAGTAATCATGTAAGACAATCGACTTTTAACGTAGAAAATAAATAAACTATTGGTTTGAATAATTGTTAAAGCTTCATGTTAATCGTAATATTGTATTTTATTGCGATTTTTTAATGCAATTAGTTAAAAATCATGTTATTTATTGAGGTAATTAATAAGAAAATTCATTCTGGGTGGAATACTTAAAATAAAATTCAGGCTTTGATCTTCAAAGTCTTCAAGAGTTGAGGGTTTTCATTCTTTAGAAATGAATTGTATTGAAGAGTCGAAATTGTTGCATATAAAATTAAATATAGGTACATTTTCATTTAACCATTTATTATGGTTTCTAGGACGATGAAATACAAAATGAATAAAAATTATTCTTATCAATGAATAAAAGATCTCCCAACTCCTCCTTTATTGTAATTCGATTTTATTCATTTTTGTTTCCAACCATTCCAATGTTTATTATACTTTTGAATCAAAGAACCTTTATGTAATTTATTTCAAGAAACCACAAACATTCAGGTCGCACATTCAACCATCCACGAATGTCCTTGTCTGCAAAACATTTTCATAAGCGGCTCCCATCATTAAGCTTGAACAAAAGTTCATTTTAACCGTTCACCAAATATCTGCTACTTGAGTGCCTCGCGATGCTGTGTGAAAATTATTTACAATCCGCTTTTTAAGTTGTTACAATTGCGAATAAAATCCGTCTATTTAAATTAGCATTTCGCTCAAATCTTAATGAGTGCCGGCTCATGACGAAACCACGTTGCAATTTGCAAATAAGATTATGAATTCTGTACACATTTGAATTTTGTGCAAACTTTCGTCGCAATTTCTTTCAATTCAGTGGCGTTGGTCTGCTAGTTTGCTTTCAAAATTCTAAATGGTTTCAATTGTGGAAATGCTTTTCATTGCTAGTGCTGCTTCCAATTGTGAAAAATTCATTTTCCAACCAGGAATATCAATCGGTGAGCTAGAGAGCCAATCGTCTCGTTTAAGTGGATCTTACTTGTTCGCCTATGCCATAATTGAATTCTATTGATGCACATTTTAATTGAGTTGAATTTTGTGCAACCCCTTTGTGGCGTGTTTTTATGTTTTTTGAATCATTTCATTTTTATTTGCTTTTAAGTTTTAATTAAAATTGTTTGTTTTGTGCCATTAACAACAGTGAGAGAGAGCTTTTCAAAAATGTTGATTTTTATTAAATGAGATTGTTGATTTATGGTGATGGTTCAGATGGAGTTGTACTGAATCACAGTCGAACCGATCATCACTTTAAGTCATCTATCTTTTAACAATTTAACCTCTTCGTGCATGAATGCTGTATATTTTTTTAAACGCACAATCCAAACCACCTACACAATAAATTTTACTAATCTTAATACATTGTTTGAAGAAACAAATAGTTGAGCACTGAAATCGTAGTTGATAGAGTGAAGGAAACGGTCCATTGAATTGTTGTGGTACGAGAATGCATGAAGGGGTTAAAGCTAATGTCCTCCGTTTTTACAGAATAACCAATTGAAATTCATTTTATATGTGTTTTGTTGTGCGAAATCTTTGTGACCAGTTCGTGTTTGTGTTGTTTTGTTTTAATTTCATTATTTTTAAATTTTATTTCAATTGTAGGAGTCTCTTACAGTATATTGATGAGGAACTCAAATTAAGGTAAAATTTGGCGTTTTTTAGAGAGTTTGTTTTATTATTTCGTTTGAACGATTCTTTTATATAATTTGTACTTGAAAGAAAATATCTGTCACTTGTAGTTGAAGTAAACTTGTTGAAAAGTGAGACAAAGATATTATTGGCGCTAAAGATGTAACGAATTGGATGCGTAACTTGCTTTCTTTCTGCCAAAATTTGCATGCAACTAACCAATCAGCGGATTCATCATCTTAAGACAAAAAAAAAGAAGAATCACAACTCACCACCACCCAAAATTAACAATAAAACTCATTTAGATACATACGATACGATAAATCGTTAGATAAAGACACTTTGCCGCTGCATCACATTTTCCCACACCATAAACAAAGTGTTTCTTATGATTTCATTTCAAGACGTTTTATATGTTCTGTGTAAATAAATCGTTTATCTTAATTTGTGTTGCTTATCATATTTACCGCCATATTGCAAATCACCATAACCCACTAAAACAGCCAACCACTTTTACGATTTGACTAATTACAGAGCAACTTTACCGCTGGCGGATACCAAAGATTTACTCTCACCCGACTGTCACTGTTCGCACGCGCCCACCCACCACAATGGCGGCGGCGCCAGCAGTAATCACCACAAGCCACTAAACAATGGAGCTGGCAGTAGCCACAGCGAGGCGACCTCCATAAGTGTGGACAGTTCTGCTTCCATAAACCTAGACGATGATGACATTCAGGTGTCAAACTACTACAATAACGGCATGGATGAGGCATCAACATCGGCCTCGCCGCGTCGTCACTCCTCCATGGACCAATTGATGGGTCTGCTCAACGAGATGGGCTCCACATCACGAACGCGCAGCCTCAGTGACGGCGACAATGGCGAACCAGTGCCAGCAGACGACGAGCCGCCACCATCCGACGGCCAACAGCCTGATTTGCTGAACAATACGCCACCAGTGCCGCCCAAGCGTGCCCATCGGCGTCGCCACACACCGCCGCGACCTGTCTCTAATGGCCTGCCGCCCACACCCAAAGTGCATATGGGCGCCTGCTTCTCGAAAATCTTCAACGGCTGTCCGTTGCACATTCACTGCACTGCCTCGTGGATCCACCCGGAGACGCGCGACCAACATCTACTCATCGGCGCCGAGGAAGGCATCTTCAACTTGAACATGAACGAACTGCACGACGCCGTCATCGATCAGATACTGTCGCGTCGGACGACGTGGCTGTACGTCATCAAGGATGTGCTGATGAGTTTGTCTGGCAAAAGTTCGCAGCTTTATCGACATGACTTGTTGGCGCTTCACTCGAAACAGACGCATCGCTTCTCGTTGCACATGAACAAGATACCGGAGCGATTGGTGCCGCGAAAATTTGCACTCACCACCAAGGTGCCGGACACCAAGAATTGCACCCAGTGCTGCGTCACCAGGAATCCGTACAACGGCTACAAGTATTTGTGCGGCGCTCTGGCATCCGGCATCTTCCTGATGCAGTGGTACGATCCGCTGAACAAGTTTATGCTGCTGAAGCACTGTGATTGGCCGTCGTTGTCGGTGAACTTGAGCGGCGTCAATCCGGCCATCGGTGGCGGCCTGACGAACGTCTTCGAGATGATCATCACGCCCGAGCTGGAGTACCCGATTGTGTGCACGGGCGTCAAGCGTGGTCACAGTGGTGCCCTTAAGCTCGACCTCATCAACATGAACAGTGGTAATCGCCTTTGTTTGCTTAACACACGTGATAATTTGCAACTTGTGGATTTTTGTTTGATTTTTTCACAGCGGCCAGTTGGTTTCATTCGGATGAACTTGAAATGGATGGAACGGCGACAATGGTGCCCCGACGCGAGGCTATTCAGACGGTGGCCGTCAATCAGGTGGAAAAAGACGCCATACTCGTGTGTCACGGCAACCGCATTCAGGTGGTCACGTTGCAGGGCAATGCACGATCCAACAAAAAGATTGTTTCACAGCTGACGTTTGACTTTAATGTCGAAAGTATTGGTAAGTTTGCTATTTGATCACCACAGTTTCGGATTTGATTTATTTTCATTTGTTTGTTTATTGCAGTTTGCCTACCAGACAGTATTTTGGCGTTCCATAAGCACGGCATGCAGGGACGCTCGCTGCGAAATGGCGAGGTAACGCAAGAGATTACTGACAAGAGTCGCACTTATCGTTTGCTGGGTAGTGATAAGTACGTGTTTACGATTTTCGTGACCCAAAACTGTTCAAAATTATTCATCTGTGTATTTGTCTTGCAGAGTTGTGGCTCTTGAAAGTCAACTGGTACGTACGGGCTCCCTCAACAGCGAAGAGGGTCACGATTTGTACATTTTAGCGGGTCACGAGGCCAGCTATTGAACGAAGCCACTGCAGATGCTGTAGATAACCATTAAAAAAGCAGCAACAGCAACAATGTGAACAAGCCGGTTCTTATCACATAATCAATCAACTAAACATTATTTAGAAATTGCAATTGTAGCGAATTAACTGACGATAGCCTGTGGTTTGTGCATTAATGTCCGACTGATTTGAAGATTTGCGAAAGCCCTTTTTGGTGTCAGATATGGCGATAGTCATAAGCAGGAGAATGTGGATTCGAGTTAGGGAAAAGTATTCTTGTCAAACTTTGTACATATATTTTTATTAATTACTATTACAACAACCACTTTTTAATATAATGATGATAATAATTATTTCCATCTTTTTAAATTTAGCGAGTATTTAATTGATAATAATTAATTAATTAGGTACCAATCAATTCATTATTGTATGGATAGATGGTGAGGAAACTTTACATAATTATGATGATGTAAACAATGTTTAAAACGTTAATGACTTGCAACCAATTTTGTATGTTAAATTATTATGATTTGAAATTATAAGCTAAAGTATTTTGTATTAATATAATTAATGCTTTCGATTTAATTAGTTGACGATTACAAAGAAACACATTTATGAAAAGAAGAATTTAGGCTTTCTCCAATGAAAAAGACACAAGTGACTTGAATTTTAGTTGTTTCGAATTGAATAATTGTTATATTTTCGGGAACAACTTCTTTTTAGAAATCGTTTTTAGTCGTTTTTATAGTTAATATGAAAACTTGTACGAAATGAAATGGTTGACAGTAATATTCAGACGGCAATAACAGTTTGGTAGTGTTATTAAATTTTTGTAAGAAAACCCCCACGAGAATTCACACAAGACAAAATCAAATTCTAAACAAAACAAAAAGAAATTAATTGAAAAAAAAAAACAATTATATATTAAACGAAATCAAATGAATTGTTAAATCGCAGAATTAAATTAAATTTAAAAGAAAACGTAACGTATAACTCAGTAGTGAAATGGATAAAAATGGATCAAGATTACATACATACATAAAAATGATATAATAATATAAAAATATATATTTTAAAAGACAAATGTTAATGAGAAATGATGCAAATCAATAGAATATTTAAACAGAACCATATATTTTCTTGATGATTAAAAATTGTAATGAATTAAACATGTGTAAAAGAAAACAATCGTTAATTTTACCTCACCCGTTTCAGGCTCATTTTCACTCGCATTTTAATTAATTCGATTAAAGCCACTTTTGCTATGATGCTCTGAAAAATGCAATAAATCTTTTACAACCAATTCCTTTGTTACATAATGTATTTAAAATACGCTTAATTACTTTGAATAATGCATTTTTTAAATCGCAATAAATTGCATTCAAGATGAGACTTTGTTGAAGCATTTAAAGCCTAAACAATATGAAAGATTTGCATTTTGTAAAATAATTTCAATTCTGGTAACATTTTTTTTTTTTACTCAGTTGTGGCCCATTTCATCTCTTCCCACCGTTTCTTGGAAAAAATCAGCAAATCCTACTTTTCCCTCCTCCTGTTTATCATCTTACTGCTATATATTGTTTTTTTTTATTGCGTTTTATTAATCCTTTTACGAATGTTTAAAAACAAACAACCTACAGTTTTGCAGCCAATTTTTTATTGTGATTAAAATGGAAAATGATAATTAAAATTTAATGTTATAAAAAAAAATACTTTTAAAGACACCATTTTCTTATGCTATTTGTTAACTAATTTAAACAATAGATTAATTCATACAAAAAAGTGAAACAAATGTGGATTTTTTCAATAAATTCGTTGTTTGGAAATTTAATCAAAAT
>JANSTS010005818.1:0-14757 GCA_026546915.1 Sylvicola fuscatus | reverse complement strand
ACAGAGCCGAATTTTGTTGGATCCTTCGATATTGGCGATTATGTATATTTCTTCTTCCGCGAGACAGCCGTTGAATACATAAATTGCGGCAAGGCGGTGTACTCGCGAATTGCGCGCGTTTGCAAAAAGGACATTGGCGGCAAGAATATATTGAGCCAAAATTGGGCCACCTATTTGAAGGCGCGTCTCAATTGTAGTATCTCCGGTGAATTCCCATTCTATTTCAATGAGATACAAGCTGTTTATCAGTTGCCAAGCGATAAAACGAAATTCTATGCAACGTTCACAACAAGCACAAATGGTCTTGTGGGATCGGCCGTTTGCAGTTTCGACATCAACGAGATTCAAGGGGCCTTCAACGGTATGTAGTCACATCTTTCCATATATGCACTCAACCTATATATACATGCGAGTTTTCGCATTGATATGCGAGTTAAATGTTCGCACATGGTGCAATAAAATTAAATTGGCAAATTTGTGTTCGTTATGTTTTTGGTTCGGTGCGAAATCGACTGTACTGTATGGATTTCCTATGCGGTTGGTTACACACTTCTGAATGTTTAGGTAAGTTCAAGGAACAAGCCACCTCCAACTCAGCATGGTTGCCAGTGTTGAAATCCAAGGTGCCGGAGCCCCGTCCTGGAACATGTGTCGAGGATACAGCCAGTTTGCCCGACAGTGTGCTCAATTTTATTCGTTCCCACCCCTTGATGGATCGAGCCGTCAATCATATGAACAATAATCCAGTATTTTTTAAGCGTGATCTTGTTTTCACGAAAATTGTTGTCGACAAGTAAGTCAAAATCGGTGTTATGTATTAACCCAGAGGAGGACCTCACTATTGATTTTCGTTCCAGAATCAAGATTGAACTGCTGAACACAGAGTTCACGGTGTATTACATTGGAACAAATCTGGGCCGCATCTATAAAATTGTGCAGTTTTACCGCAACAGCGAACCACATTCTAAATTGTTAGATATATTTGAGGTTGCCACAAACGAGGCGATCCAAGTAATAGAAATTAGCCAGAGCAGGAAATCATTGTATGTGGCCACAGACCATCGAATCAAACAAATTGATTTAGCAATGTGCAATCGCCGGTATGATAGCTGCTTTAGATGCGTCAAGGATCCCTACTGTGGATGGGATAAGGATACTAATACGTGCAAGCCATACGAGCTCGGCCTGTTACAAGTAATTACATTTTATTAATATTCCATTCTTGTGCATGTTGCAGAGTGTAGATGCAGCTCCCTTGCCGCATTTGCCTTTGATGGCCGTGCAGACAGTTTGTATACGTTTACACGCATCAAATACCCATGCCTGATGTCCGCATTCCACTTAAATTATATTACCCTTGCTCAAGTCCATATTCTGCCATCGCTTATATGCATCCGAATTAAAATCATTGCAGGATGTTGCCAACGAGACGTACGATATATGTGACTCAAGTGTGTTAAAGAAGAAGATTGTCGTCACTTATGGCCAAAGCGTTCATCTGGGCTGCTTCGTCAAAATACCGGAAGTTTTAAAGGATCAATTTGTTACGTGGTATCACCATTCAAAGGAGAAGGGGCGGTAATGTTTAGTCAATTCACAAGCGAATGTCTAATGTATCTTAATTTCCACCAATTGATTAAATCTGCAGTTACGAAATTAAATACAGCCCAACAAAGTACATTGAGACTACTGAGCGCGGTTTAGTGGTAATTACAGTCAATGAAGCTGATGGTGGGCGATATGATTGCTACTTGGGCGGCTCTCTATTGTGCAGCTACAGCATTACGGTTGATGCCCACCGGTATGTATCAATTAGTCTATGCATAAATTAATTTACCACACTTAGAAGATGATTCATGCTAAATAACTTAACTGTGTGCCGTGCATACATTAAACTATCATTCACAGGTGCACCCCACCCCACAAGAGCACCGACTATCAAAAAATATATTCTGACTGGTGTAACGAATTTGAAAAATACAAGTCTGCTATGAAGTCATGGGAAAAGAAGCAGCTGGTAAGTTTATGCAGATTATACTTGTAAAATAAAATTTTAAACTCTTTTTTTATATATATAAGTATATTTACGTACGACTATACATAACGTCTTTTGCTTTTGATTATTTACAGCAATGCTCGGCGAGACAGAATTTTAGCCAACAGCATCCTAACGATGTAATGCAAGCACCAAATGTCTGACAAGGCGGTATGTATACATATTTGGCGTGTTTACTTTTACCTTTTCTCGTGTGTTCCTTACATATGTGCGCGATTTATCTAAGCGCGTCTCGTTAAGACGTCGCTTTTATTGTCATGTCTGAAATTTATTTGCACCAACATGCCATTTTGTATTGAGATCAATGTATCTCACAATGAAAAATAGATTTGATGTCATTGTGCTGTGTGCATGCCGCATATGCTATTTTTGTTGACTTTTGTGCTGAGTGCAAAAAAATTTATGGCTGACGTTAAAGCGCACTTTTGTTTAAGGAATGCAGACTGATTAAATCAATTTGTAGTATTAATTTAAAAAAAAAACTGCTCTTTTTCTAACAGTAGTACGTAAACTGAGCACAATTACTGAGGCTATAACGCCGAAATTGAACTAAATTACATATGACAACTGTGGCAACCAACAGAGAAGCAATGCATCGTTTGACAAATGAAAACGCTATAAACAACGGAATAACATTCTGAATATGTTAAGAACTTTATTTTATAAATTAGTAATTAATGATTTAGATCAATAGCAATACAAATTCATTATTATGACAATTATTCTGAATTCCCCTCCTTTCGAATGAAAAATGTTTAAATTAAAATTTTTAAATAGAAACATGACATGCATGTTAAAACTGTGATATTAGTTGAAAATGAAACAAAAAAAAAAAGTAAAAGATTTGACTTAAATGGGAATTCGGGGAAAAAAGAAGAAGTTAAAACGACTTTGTAAATTATATTAAAGTTCCCACGAGCGTCATCACACATTCATATTGCGTAGAAAACAAGAGGATCGAAAATTTGGTTTAAGAATTTCCGTAAAATATAAAGTAAAACTAAATACACAATCAAATCTTAACCACATGAAATTATATCAACTAATTAAGACCATGACAACAAAGCATTACTTTTAGATAAACAATTACAATTTTAATGAAAACAGAGTCATCGCCATTTTATCATATGACATCATCGAATCATTTCTCATTATTGAATCGTCCATTAGTACTTACTATAAAACTTCAGTTAGTTTTACATCGTTCATTGTTTGTTGAAGACACAGTAAAATTCGCGATAATGACTGTAAAAATTGTATTCGAAAGAAAATAACATAAAAACTCTCCGTATTAGCATAACATACATTAAGCAGTAAATAAACATTTTATATATAGAAGCTCAACTCTTACAGCTGTAATAGTATATATAAACTTATAAAAAAAAACTGTTCACCGGTCCATTCAGTTCCATAAATTAAATCTGTGACAAGTGAAAACTTACACGCAAGACAGAAATTAAATTAAAAATATATAATATTAATACCAGAAAAATGAACTTAATAAGTAATGATGTATGTTATCAGATGTAAAAGCTTTTATAAATAACAAAATACTAATAAATGATTTCTACATATCTCTTAATTAAAAAATTTGAATTTGCTCTTTTTTTCTATTCTTTTTTTGGAATTTTTTCTTTCAGATAACGAAACGTGTCGGTTTTATATATTATTTCAAATACTGAAGCGTAAACATGATAATGTCTTTAATTACATTTTTGTATTTCGTTCCTTGAATTCATATGTGTCCAAAAGAAACACTAATTTTTTCTAGGTATTTCATTACTTAATTATATTCAGAACATTCAATGGTCATGATTTAACGAATCCTTTATTAAATATTTTCTACAAATGTAATATATTTATAAATAATTTACAAACAACGAAACAATCAATCAACCGTCTTATATAGTATATAAGTAAGTATAGAAGCGTACTGTTTAATAAATTGCGGTCACGATGCGAAGCGACTATTCCGCGTAATGAGCGAGATATGGTATCGTATACACATTACACAGCGAACATACCTATCACTGAAAAGGGTAACATCTAAAAATCTGAAGACACTCCAGGCAAATATTTGGGGAAAATGCGCCGAAAAGAAAATCTAATCCTTTGATGTTTGCGTTTCCTAAATATAAAATATAATAAAATTTCAGATGGGAAAATAACAAATATTACCATGCACAAAAGAATAAACAGCGAAACTTGCCATTGATGTTTCGGGGGTATAGCGTCACAAATTATTGTGCGGAAATTCAAAACATGAATGAAACGAAATTATTTTCATCAGCGCATTTCCAGTGAAATTTAAGTGCCAACGCGGCAGATTTTTTCAGAATTGTTTGTGGCAGGCAATTGTCTTTGTGTATAACGAACGGAAATTATATCCGTATCATCCGATGCTTCAGGCCAGAATTGTTTTATAATTGTTATTTAAAAACACGAGTATTTGATGATCGGGGAAAACATTTAATTTATATTTGAGAATATCCTTTTACAGAATAATTTGGAAATCGTTTTATTAAGATGTCTTAACAAAAAATTAATGGTTTACATTTAGATATAATGTAAAATAAAAATATCACAGACGAAAATTGATAAAATAAGGTTTATGGTAAAATCCTTTATTGATTTTAATCCAATTTATATCCTAATAGCATAAACATGAAACAATCTCTCAAAGTCGGAGGTCGTATGTAGTGAAAAGCAATATCTGATGTGATTAGAAACTGCAACGTATGTAATTCAAATGGTGAAAATCCCTAATGATACCAAGGGAGATGTTCTGTACTAAAGACGTCGAGACGCTATGCAAACTCACCCAGGCCCGTCGATCCGTAATCTCGCCACAAGTTCCCACTTCATGAGCGAAATTTACACAAAACGGCGCACACAATAAATCATCAAGTACAATTATCCGCATGAGTTAAAATCAGGGTTAAGGCACAACTCTTGAGCCAATCACTTTTGATAAATTACCACCAACATGACACTGCGAGTCTGTAGGGCTTTCGATTTCAACTTCTGTGTTCGTTTTCCTTTGCAACACTTACTGAGCTTGTATGGGTGTTGGGTATACCTAAGAAGGGAGGCGCGTCTCGTCGCGTCGTGTCACGGTCCCTAATTTCGTTTTGTTCTCATACTCGTACATTTGCCCAAAGTTCAAATCCATCAAAACAAAATTTAACCAACTTCCAAATAAATTATGTGCTGTAACTTACATGCAGATGTAGTTAACAGTTTGTGTACAAAAACTGAATTGGAAAAGGATCATTTCTGAATCACTGCTTCTTCTACATTTCTCTTTATCTTAGTACAAAATATTATTGATATAATATTTGCCTATTGTAATTGTTCGTCTTTAGGATATTTATGTGACCTGTTCATCCATAAATATCTTGAAAATAGGCCTGTATATCCTAAAACACATCATGCATGTTAATGTATTATCGATATAAGTATTTTGTGAGTGATCACAATTCAGAGTAAAGTTAGATGTATAGAACAACGTCATAAGTGGTCAAATATACAGACTGCAGCCAATCTAAGAATATACCACAGTTGGACATTCTTTTAAAAGGTACTACAATTCCAATATTGACATTTCAAATTGAAATATTGAAAAGTTAGTTGTCTAGGAATCATATATCTGGAAATATTCCGTCTCTCAACTTGACTTGATCTTACGTTGTTTTCTATAGTGAGATATGAAAATATTGTTTGCAGACCAAGTTTTTCTCTATTATAGTTTAGTGGTTGTTTATCAAACCACATCTTTATTTGTTATTTTCTTTTGTATTGTTCTCGATATTTGACGTCCCATATTTGTGTCATTTAAAAAAATGACAATAAAATGGTACAAAAGAAATTTTAGCTCGAAAGAGCTATATACAGTTATGCGCGATAATATTGATGAATACAAACATCCACACATATCATCATTATTGTAATTTAAGAGTGGCAAACGAAAATAAGTCTTATACTAAATAATCTATTAAAAATAAACAATTTTCAAAAACAATTCTGCAAATAACATATACCTCACGTCGATTTAAAATGCACAATTGTATAAAAACATAGCCGACTGTGATGGAATGAATTATCAATCGACATAACACATCTGTGGGAGCGAAATGTTCGAAGCCGAATTGTGCACAGGTAAAATGCAAATGAACTCATAAATAACAATTAATGAAAAC
Source organism: Sylvicola fuscatus (assembly GCA_026546915.1). Lineage (NCBI taxonomy): Eukaryota > Metazoa > Arthropoda > Insecta > Diptera > Anisopodidae > Sylvicola > Sylvicola fuscatus. The sequence goes on along the minus strand of JANSTS010005818.1, from coordinate 8,502 downwards.
ACTTTATTCAAATACAAAGCCAAGAGTCATTAAGACAAATATATTCGGCTAATTATTATCAAACGGAGGGGTTGTGTTCAATTTCAGCAGGTTTTATTTGGAAGGAAGAAACCCTCTCTCGCCCAACAAATCATTTTACATTTCATTTAGGCAATTTCAGTGCAAAACGCCGACGATGCGACGTGACGTGTGACGTGCAGAGGGGAGAATATCTTGCACAAGCAAACCCACTAAATTATTTTAAGCCTATTAAAAGATTTCGTGAATAAATTATTTGCTCTGTTATTTTTTTATTGCATTTTGTTTATTTCTTATTGTACTTGCTCGTATTTCGTACTGGAGCGATTGCTTTTTCCGTGTGTAGCGAGATACTTGTATTTTGTACGCGATATGTATGTACATATATATGTTAACTGTATAGTAAATGATGGGGTGCAAAATGAACTAAGACAAACCTTCGTGCACGCCACATACTGACTCTATTTGGTGCGTTTACTCGCTGCGTTTCATGTTTTAATGCAATTAGAGTTCATTTTAATGAAATTCCTGCCACCCTGTGATCCCAACCCGCCCTTTTCCAGCGCCCAGCGAATAACATAAAAAACAACGTTCTGTATTTTCTTGTTTTTTTTTTTTTTTTTTAGTAGTACTAGTGTCTGGTATACCGTATACATGAACTGAAGACGACCGTTGCACTGTTGTTGTTCGAATTCTTGCGATGTATTTTGTCTATTAAAAAGTTTGTGGTTCAATTTAACTTTTTTTCACCAAAACGTCGAGCCATTTATTTGGGGTTGCTCCTTGGCTACCTATATAACAAAAAATAAATCATAAGAAACTGTTAATGTGCAGTATTATATGGTGGCTTTCTTGTGTGGTAGGTGCAATTATTTGTTACTCCCAGAGACATTTAAGTTTGCGCAAAAAAAAAAGAACGAATGCAAGCTTATAAGTCTTCTAAGTAAGATTGGCGCTATTCCAAACATAATCGTTTTGACCTGAAAAATGGCTTCACTGACTGAGGGGAACTCTTCGACCAATATTTTTACTCATGAAACATAGCCAATAAATAAAGAAGTCTATGGCGATATGATGCGACTTTTTTCTTATTGAAAGTGTAAATTTCGCTAGTCAGTGCAGCATTTATGTGGCATGTGATATGGTAACATACACACAATGCAAAATGTATGTACTGTAAATTGTACAATGTACGTCTTTATTCCTTTAGTACTAGAGCAAAGTACGATGCGACGTCTATACGTGTATATTTTACGTACTCTGATGCTGTCTAATTTGTTTTCCCCAATATTTAGCATATCAAATTGTTTTGAATTTACAAGGGTACAATGTATGTATGTCTCCAACGCTTCTATACATTATTTTACAACCCCCGGCAGCGGATGGTGAACGTCGACGTGTTTGGTGAGACGCTTGTAACAACACAACACACATTACTCGAGAGATTTACTTTGTACTTGGCGGAATATTGAATTTAAATTGAAATTTGACACATTTTCGGTAGGTGAAAATTGGCGGTCGGGGCCGTGTTGAATACCAACGCAGATACATTATTTCCTTTGAATATTGAAGGTTAGTGTAGCGCGCCTTCGGTTTGCTGGTGGTGTGAATACGATGCTGGGGGTGTTGATACATTCACATGGGTATGAGTATAACGGTGGATTTGTAAAGATTGTGGAAAATTGAAAAGAGATTATCAAAAGCGATTTAGCGCAGCAAAAATTGGGGGCTTATTCTTTATGTGCGACGACATGATTGCGAAAGTTGCCTATTGGAGCATCATACCAAGTGCAAGACGCGTGTTATACGTACTCGTATGTGTGTTCCTCAATTTGAAAATGGCTGAACAAAAGCAAAATCTCAACGCGAAAAATTGAAGATATTGAATTGGTTATCTAAATACGTATACACATAAATATGTTTCTATTTACTTGCTTGAGTTACATATCATAGAAACATGAAATTCATTGGCTTCAATTTCCTAGAGATTAGATATTTTTTAGAGCGCGGCGCTTCGTTGTTCTGCATTGAGTGTCGTAAGTTCCTAAACACGAACAGAGTATTATGTCAAATAGGCGATAGAAAAACCAGCTTGTGTATTGAAGTAGAGAAAAAGTCAACTCATAAAGACAATTCATCACGCAATGCTTACTTCCAAACGTTTCAGGATTCTATCGGAAAAATTTAATTCACTTTCCTTCCACTCCATATTCCTACTTTCTACAGTATGTTCTGATGTGCATGTGTGTGTGGATATATTTTGGGGTGATACGAGAATATGCATAAGAGATGTTAAAGTTATATCGTCTATTCAAACTACCCCATCCTCACGCCCAACGCAGACTGTATGATGAGGATATGTTATCGATTTGTATTTGTGTGTATAGAGAATTGAAATTGGATTTGATTTGATTTTATTTTCATATTGAGAAATTACCACGTTACTTGGTTGAGCTAATACAGCATATATCACCGCGTCCCACTTCTGCAGGCAATAGACAATCACTTTCATCTACATTGTTTGCCACATCGCGCACAAGCATAAACCAACGATAACACAAATGTATAGTTTAGTGACTTATAATGCACAAAACAAAAAAAAAGTACAAACATCAATTTCCAAATAATTAAATTATGGACAAATAAGGTAATACTATTAAAATGTCGTACTTCATGGGGATGGTAAACAGTTTATTTTTGCATACTTTTTTAGTGTATAAAAAGTACAAAAATTCACATTATGCGGTGTTCACGGTTTCGCGAATCCACTGTATAAGTTTTCAAGTGAACATTGCTTTATTAATAACATTTTTTTAAAATAAATAATGTGAGTAGTATAATTGGACAATGGATATGTTTTTGTTAAAATTTTGTTCTAAATCACGTATTAAAATTAGTTAACATGTCGAATGTGTAAACATATTATGGCCACTACTGATATTTTTTACAAAAATTCGAAATGAAGGTTTTCAAATGTATATCTTTTTTTATACATTTCGCCCAAAAAAGCATGCGTCATTCGTGTTCATCCAGTTAAGGAGTTTTTTTTAAAGAACAAATTCACTGGCGGCACTGTACAATTTAATGAAGCTGTCACACGACAAAGGCCGCACATCGTTCGTTTGAAAGTGATCTCTAGACACTTTGACGAGTTAATTTTCTCGAGAATTTGTGATACTTGAAAAAATACCACCAAAATCAATTACCCAGGAGAGATGTACTTAAAAAGCTGCGGCATCTTTGCCAAAATGCTTGCCCTATAAATAATTTATTTTTGAACGCAGGCTTGTGAAAACTTTTCCTTCTGTTGTTAGAAGTGTTTTGTATGTACCTATACAACTTGAAATATCCTTGACGTTGGTGCCACAACACTAACAGAAATTTTGTCTTAAATGAGATATTTGGGATTTTTTTATTTTGGTTTAGCAACAACGTTTAAAACACCACATACAATTATGAGGTTTATCGTTGCTTTATTATTTTGCAGATTTACGACTCCAGTTAGTGTTAAAAGATTTTAACATTTATTTTCTCACAAATTAGTTTATTTTCATTTTCAGTTACATCTATGACATATATTAAATCAATATAAAATAAGATAACTATATGTTAACTAGAAGAGTTAATGATTCTTACTTTTCAAGGGGTTTTGACATCATTTAAATTTTTTGTCAAAAACAAACTTTGAATTACCTACCATATACAGATATACTAACTATATCAAAACGGTTTTTTGGTTTTTGCAAAAAAAGAGAAAGGTCTTGGTGAAATGAAAACAATATCAAAGGCCAGTCGCAAAGTGCCAGAGATTATGGTGATGTGAATCAGAGATGTGATGGTCTCTTTGGGTTAATATTCAAGCTGATTGGGTATATACTCATATACGACGACAATGCTAAAGCATTAAGTGGACATGGGGGAGCACAAATACTCAAATTGTATTGACATATCAAGAACATGCAGCTTCTCGTTTGGAGGCTGGGACTAATGTTACACATTAATACACATGTCCATATTTGACGCAATACGTACAAACCTAAATTCTTATCACTAGTCTAAAACGAATGGGAGTAAGCAAAATTTGCCTCTAGTGAAAAATTATATTTGCCTTGTGGAAAATAATTTTCTTCTTTATGTTCCATCCCAGCGGTAATTATTTATTGGCTGTTGGTGCCCATTTGCAAAATTTAACACCAGAATATGTCTTCATACCTACGAGTCTCTTGAGTTCGAGTAGGCATAGTTGCATGCTCCTAAAAAAGCTATAAAAAGTAAAAACTACAGCAATAACTATAGTTTTACGTTTTACGTTCTTATACACAAGTATTATACATTGCCGTTTATGAGTTTAAGACCAACCGAAAATATGGCCATTTGCAAGTAAGTATTAACGTCTTATGATGAATACTGCCATATTGTTTGGTGGCAAAACGGTGGCCCGATTGACGTCTGGAAGAATTTCTTTTTCCTATTTGCTGAGACCATGGATTACTTTTGGTAGTCGCATAGTTGTAAAGAGATTCTTTACGCTATATGATGACGACACAAAATACACATCAAGTTCATTTGTGGAATGAGATGAAAGGAAAGGGTTTGCTGGACGCCATCTCAATGAACCATTTCAATGTTAAATAAAAAGCATCAATCACACCACAAACAACTACAAAGTTATTTTTCACTTTCTTTTTATAGTCTTTAATAGCTTAGGGTGATCTTAAACTCATGGACGGCAGTGTATAATGTTTATACATTTTGATATAATTGCGTTCAAAACAAAATTTTAATAACGTCTCATAAATAAATATTTGATGACAAACGAAAAGCGAGATGTACATTTCATTGCGCAAAAAGGGTTATTAAATAGCTAGGACGAAAACAAATATATGTATATTTCTGAATGCTGCAAGCAAGTCAAAACGCGAGTACATAAATATGGCACAATATCATGTAAATATTGCGCTGTTTAACTGTTTACTATACTTTTTGCGATTTATCTTATGCCGTAGCATAGCAGGTGAACTCTGTACGAAATGAACAGATTTGCAACTTGTTTATTAAGTAAGGAAATTTTTCTCCTGAGAAAGATCAGTTAATTAGTTAAGATTCAAGCGTGTTTAATTAATTTTAAAAGCCTGTCAATGTAAGTCATTTGACGGACTAATTCTTTTATCAATTTTTTTAAAGAACGTATAATAAATGAACAAGAATTTGCAAATCACAATCACACGGTAACCGTTTCTGACAAATATTCGTTGGTCCATGTTACGTGTCATATTAAACTCGTTCATATTAGGTAAGAGCATATGAGCGAGTTTTAAACAAATCTGACCGTATTGTTTTTACTGTAGGATTAAGAGAGTTTGTGTATGTTAAATGCTGATAAAGTGTTAAAGGTTAGCTTTTATGAAAAGGAGAACAACGCAGAGATTAAACACATTGTATATTCATCTGTCCGCAACAACATAACACTGCAATGTGCAACTAGAACGCCACACAAATATAGTAATACTGCGCCAAAATGCTCTATAGACATCACAAATTACACATATGATAGTAGGTATTTAGTTTATGAAATTTCCATACGCGAGTACACAGTATAAGGCATTCGGTGAATAATTATTGCGCCAAATAACCCTGCGGATTGTGCCCGCGTACATTGTTTTGCGACAAATCCCCAAAAATGTATGTGCTATGAAAATGTGTGGTATAATGTTGTGGTTCGGAGTAATATGCGCGGTGGAAAGAATCAAAGGCGAGTTTGCATAAATTTTCTTTGTTTGATTGAAAATGCAAATGTCTTGATTTCAATTTGTCAGCAACACATAATTTTTGGAGTAAATTTGAATGACAAACTAATTGCTCATCAGTCAGAGCAGCCACATATAAAAAGCGCTATTAAAGCGCAGGCGATTGTGTTATTGAGTTCTGATGATTATGGATGTAATATGTCTAGACATTTGAATGTTTGATCGTAGTCAAGGGGGAGTGTAATTGAATTTGGTTTTATTTCTTTATTATCCTTTAGTCGTTTCATGAATAAATATATACATTCTGTATGAATTTTCATGGCAGATGGACAATTATTCTGGTGCCGCCTCTCTAACCTGACTGAAAAAGCGAGGGAATTATTAATAATTTAACTATATCGTGTAAAAATGAAAAATGCGATAAAAGCTCCGAATAATTCCAGGAATCCCCCAAACTGCCTGAAGAGTCCACACAAGAATAACGGTGGGGCAATTTGAAACTTTTTGATAGCATTTTAGGGATGCCTCACCTCATTGTTCATTAAATGTTTTCATCGCCAATACGGCCGTCTCATTGGAAATTCCAATCGCCTCGAATTCCAAGCATTTATCCCTTTTGAGCCAAGTTTACGCATAATTTCTGCCCCTACAAATTTCTTGCGGACTTTGAAATAATTGGCCCATTTGTATGACCATAAAGTACTTTAGCGCTTTTCGAATAACCCAAATGCTATATAATAATTGTCCTTCAAGTGCATTGGCTTTAATTTATTTGCAATATGTACAATGTACATTAAATGTCCTTCTTTTTTAAGGACTAATTACAATAAATATATTAAATTTATAGAAATTTTTGTTGAGACAACATAACATCATTAATGATCCTTCAAAAAACAAACTTTTTTACTAAAAGGCCTAAAAAAAGTCTAATATCAAAACATTTGGAGTGACATGGGCTGGAATTGGATATTTTATGCATTAACTGACAAGTTAATTAAATTGCATATTCCAATTTCTATCATCTAAAATTAAAGCTTATTGAACTGATTCATTATTGCAGACATACTTTCGCGGCTTTGAAAATATGCTAATCTAAAAATTTGCATATAAAATGGAACAGATAGACATTCGATATCGATTCTGAAAACTAGAACAACAAATTATAATTCTAGATGACAGACGAAATTCTAATTAAATTGTCAACTGTTGGCGGAAATTGACAAATTGATTTAAATTATATATTTCATAATTATTTACATTGTGCATATACTAAGAAGATTGTTTCTATGAAAATTATTATAAAAGTTAAGTTATAAAAGAGATTCAATATTTTAATGTTTTCAACGATCGTTAATTTAGAATTCGAAACAGAAAAAGGACTATTGCAAAACACCATCAATCCAACGTTAATTAAGCTTTAATTGCATTCCCATAAAATTATTTAAATGCACAAGTTGACCAATAATTTTGCGGACCAATTATCTACAAGTATATACTTAGATATTGTTCCTGTTCCTTTAACATCCGTATTCGGTGCGAGTGTGAATACAGAAAAAAAAGCGAGAATCTCATTATGATGTTGTAATTTTCTTATAATGATTCATTTTCATGCGCCCATAAAAGTGCCGAGCCGAAACAGAGAAAAACAGAAACAAAGAAAATTACTGGCTCAAGACGAGTTGGATAGAGCGTTCAAAAGAAGTTGTGCGTCGTGTGATGTGTGCAAGAGATTTTCTTCAGCGGAACCTCATTTTGAATCCTACACATTGTCAGTATATATGTTGTACGATGTACGTGCTAGAAAAGGGACAAGACATCGTATTGTACACAAAGTGAAACCAAATTAACTTCGTTAGCCTGCGCCAGACAACATCCACTGTGTTTGATTATATATGTATATGCACGAGTATGTATACTTTTATCAAGGTGTATGCCAGCTCGTTTGAGCACAATGGCTCCTATAGTCCTGTATGTACGAGTAAATGATGCTGGCTTGTTACGTGATAAACACATAATTCAATCAGTACCGAAGGTGTACTTAATTAAAGCGCACATTATGATATAGTACTTTGGAAAGTCAGTCGCCAGCCTCGTTTGTAGAAAATGAGCGACAATAGAAAAATCGCATGCAGTCAGATGATATGGCTTTGTCAAATTATGTTCACTTATGCATTTATGCTGGCTTATTTGGAAAACATAATTTGCTGAACGAGAGTTGCCACAGCGATGAGATGGTATGCAGTGAATTGCATTATATTTAATTAAACACAAGCTCGCATGTGCAGCAGTACAGTTGTGATATACTTTGATCATCATTTTATTGGCTTTAAATATTCATATGCAGTGAATTGATTTTTTTCAAAATATCCACAGCTAAAAGGAATAATTATGTGCTCGTATGTTGAACAAAATATATGATGCTCGATACAGGGATAGTTTGGTGTGTACAGTAAACACCAAATGGCGACACTGCCAGCCAATTTATGCATTGAACAGCCAACAATTTCATTCGCATCATGTTGCGGTAGAAAATTTACAGAATACTCACATAAGCTCCCATATAAGACAGCACTTGTAAACAGAAACACGCACTGTAAATGTTGGCATTATGCAGTGTAAGCTTTAAAAGTGGTCCACTCCAAACAAAGCACATGCACACAAAAAGAAAGCACCGAAGGGTTGTAAAATATTCAAACTGATCGTGTTAAACGATTCACGGCAATGTTTCACCAGTTCA
>JANSTS010005807.1:8905-25543 GCA_026546915.1 Sylvicola fuscatus | reverse complement strand
GAATTTCTGTATGGGAGATTCGCATTGACCGAGGCGACGGCAATAACTTCAGCCATCCAACAATGTGTTCACACTTAATACAATTGCATTTGAATTTCCAAATTATAATTTATCAGCAAAAAAGGCAAGGGTGAAATTTTTTTGTGAAATTTTCAAAAATTTGATGAATATTTTAAGTTGGTTTTTTTGATGCAGTTTTGATTGTTTTCGATAAATAGTGCATTTAGATGCACTTTCTATTCATTTTTTTTTTCAAGAACTGTGAAAAAAATGGATAAAATGAATAAAATCCGTCCAGTATTTTTGGCTCGGGCAACTGCATCTCTGTAGCGAATCTATGCATTTTAAAAATATTCTAATGATGCAGAAATCTATGCACATGCATCCACAGCAACTTGGGAAATTTTCAAAAATTTGATGAAAATTTGAAGTTCGTTTAGTTGATGCAGTTTTAATTGATTCGATGAAAAGTGTATTTAGATGCACTTTCTATTTATTTTCTACACAAGAACTCTTAAAAAATGGCCAAAATGAATAAAATCCTTCCAGTATTTTTGGCTCGGGCAACTGCATTCTAATGCTTCATGCTCTTGCTGGTGTTTCTGCTCGCCTGATAAAATTTCTCTAAAATGTTCATACAAAAGTTAGAGGCGAGCAGAAACCAGAGTTCGCCACAGATCAACTCGAACTCGTTAAATTGCCTCAATGTAGGCGCTTTCTAAATTCTGATTCAACTTGCTCCTGTTTCTGCATGCCTCAGCAGGTCAACATTTTTTTGAAACTTCGCAAAATAACCAAGCCTAATTGAGACCATGTTACCTGACTGAATGAATTCCCATGTGAATCTGCATCTTTTGATTTCCTATGATTTTTCAGAAACCCTACAGTTAATAGAATTAAAATCCAAAGAATATGTTTTAATCAAAGGTTTCATATTAAATTTTTAATAATATTTCATATTTATTGAATAACAAAGAAAAATAATGTTCATTTTTTTCTCTACCAGCTCGTAGTCTGACTTCCACTTTAGTTATTATAATTTGGTCAATGTCATATTATTATACCAGCTCATCCTTTGAACTATACTTAATACTTATTGTCTTATAATCAAAATATATATGTATATGTATTGTATTTACGTGAGTCGTCTCACATTTTGATTATCTGTCTGATATCTCATATCATATATGTTTTTATTGAAATAACTGAGTCTTTGCTTATCAGTTAGCAATTTAGATTTTGGAACTGTAAAAGATCTATCTACAAAAGTCTATAAGCTGAAGGCTATACGAAACATTCAAAGAGAAAAGTATTTGCGATTTGTTTAATTATTATTTATCCATATGAGATTCAAATCCGTAAAGTAAGAGTTTGCTTCAATTAAATTGAAACCATTTGTGGTTGTTCTCTCAATTCGAAATGCGTTTTATGGTGCTAGTCAATTTGTTTAATACAATGAAAATAATTTTATTTAAACGATTTACATTGAAAAGATGTGTTCCAATCACAATATTTTACTAAAAACAACAAAAAAAGGAAACAAAATACTATTAATCTCAACAGTTAATTGTCATTATTCGGCAATTTTTTTATTTAAAAAAAAATATTACAATACAAATCTCAACGCTCCGATATAAACCTACTAAACATATTATTTACATATAAATATGAAGATACAGTGAAAAGCTTTTCGTTCATACTCATCTAGAAAAACAGTGGAACGCTTCAGCATTCACGGTTTGATATTGACCCACGACCACTTCGGGACTGAGTGGTGATAGGCCAGGGGGAAGATATGCTTGGGTTGCTTTTAATGCATAATTTATGTTAGTTGCAGTGCTTTATCAATCATTGCCTTTCCCTCATTTCTGTTTTCTACCCTTTGGGACAACTTCTCATTACCTTTCGTAAATTATAGACCGCCCTGGCGTGTGTCCATTTCATATGAAAAGGGAATCGTATCACTTTCATTGATGGCTGACTAATTGAATAAAGTATCGCGTCACAGATTGACAAATAAAATAAATTGCAAAAGGCGATGACACAATTTCGCGAGAGCCTTGTTCAATGCCATGCCGACTGTAATGAATTTCGATTCAACCCTTTTGCTTTATGTAAAGTTTTTAATTAAACATTTTATAAAATTGCTTCTCTAAATGTCAAATTGTGGCATAGAAATTAAATAACCAGCATTAATTATATTTATCAATCAAATATAAACTTAAGTGATAAAAAAAAATGAAAAAGATGATTTGCATAAAACGCAAATGATCCATTCAACAAAAACACAAAGAGCAAATAAAAACATAATTTAATCCGAACTACCCCCACTGTGGTTCGTCACCAAAAAAAAATTTAAAATGTTTCGCACGACTATCAGTGTCAGCATATTTTAATTAATATTTTATGATGTGCGCATATGAAACTCATAACAAATTCGCATTTATTTATTGCGCCGTTTCAACGCCCACTAGAGCAACCCTCATCGAAAATAAAAGGAATGCTTCCATCAAACGCGGACAGTAACTGGCGACATGAGTTTGAATAAAAAACGAAAATATTAAAAGATTTTATGCATGTCTAAAGATGCTGATACGACAAGTGGCGGCGGTGTTTTACATCCGGATGGTGTTAGTTTCCAGCTCCGATCCGTCGTCACTCAATTAGGAGCAGCACTTAGCGTCTTAATTAGACACAGTGAGTTACATTTGTGTGTGTGTGTGTTAATTAAATTTGCAAAGACTTTTAATTATACGCCGCCTCAGCTTGTCCCGCCGTTCCAGTGCGTGGAAAATTAGACGTGCAACTTGTGCGATCGTTACACACTTTAATCAGTTCTCTGTCAGAGGAGCCGGAACGAATGTATAAAGCAATTGTACACATAAAATTGTGTGTTTTTCTTCTCCGTGGAGGCTGCGGTACGACTGCTACACAGCGATGCGAGATTTAATTGTGCAATAAAATTAGTGGGTGGTGCTGGTTGTTTGAGATGAAGCTCGCTTGATATCTTCAGGGAAATGTGAGTCCTTTTTTGGTTCGCCTTTTTTTGATTTATGAGCTGTCTCTCCTGTTGAGTAGGACAAGACTTCCAATTTACGAGGCAAGGACGCGATTTTTTAAAAATAAATCTTTCTGTGTTCTTGAACAAATCCTTAGCCGGTTGTTACAACTAAATATAACTAGAAATGTAATGCTTTCGCTTGTAGCCATCTTTGTACTTTGTCCAACATTTGACTAACTGCTATTCGGCGAATTGCTGCTGGAGTGGCACCCTTGGGTACAGCTGGAAGAAAGAAGACACATGTTTTTAAAATAAATAATTATTCAAACCTTTCATTTAAAAACAAACACTCACGCCGAGTAAATTCCTTGGCACGTAACCTTCACGATTGATGTCATTTTTCGCCCACCACCATTCCCGCTCTGAATCATCCCCCTTTCGCAATATTGTCATGCGATCGTTTACATCAAAGCTAAGTTCATCTTGTTGTTGAGCCTCATACGCAAAGACTGCATACACTTCACCACCGTTAAGAATTCCCAGTTTCTCTTGTATACCTGGAAAACACAAACACAGAGCATTTTATTCAATCCCCAAATGGATACAAAACTCCATCCAAACTTACTGTATAAATACTCTGAGCATCCGTCGAAGCCCTCCTCGTCCTCTTCGCACTTTTCCGCAGGCGTTTCATGATCGGAGAGTGTCGCAGCGAAGAGACACGCACCCGATTCCACAAGGAACTTTACCATCGCCAAATTGTTGCAGCTGGCGGCACAATGCAGCGGCGTCCAGCCGTCAGAGTCTTGAGCATTAACGTCGCAGCCGTATTCAACAAGGAATCTTTAGATAGAAAAAAAAAACGTTAGAACAACTCCGAAGAACGGTTGGTGATGAAAATACTTACTTAACGATTTCAAAATGTCCAGCACAAATCGCATTGTGAAGAGCTGTAATGCCCTCATCGTTGGCTGCACTTGGATTTGGTACCTAAAAACAGACAAGGAATTTTAACATGAGCCTTTAGACTTTAATAAGTTTTTTTTTAGAATTAGAACACTTAATCCTATATGCATTATCACAAACGCAGATAAGTTGACATCTCTGAAACTTGACCACATTCTCAAAAAACGCGTAAGCTGCTTAGCTTGGCTCTTTTCACAAGAGCCATTTTTCAATGGTGCGTTGTCTATACGACCGCCACCCCCGACAGTGGGTTTAGAAATATTTATAGGAATCCGAAGGGAAACTTCTCGTGAAATCCAAACATAATTCTTTACTGCTCTAAAAAGCTTCCAAAATACTTAAAGTATTGTATATTGTTTGTGCAAGAAAATAGCATCGTTTTTCACTGGCTAGTAAATAAATCCCTATATCATAGCGCCAGTCTGCCCACAGCCACTTCACTCTGGATGCTAACTATAATCGTAATGATTACACAACAGCAGGATATTTAAATCCTTACAGACTTTGCATTTCGCAGAAAGTCACATGTGCGGAAATTGGAGCATCCATCAGCTCACTGCAGTTAGCTGGCCTTCAGTTAATCAACCCAGTAGAGCCATAGTGGCATTAACGTCGCAAAATTGGACAAGTCAGGAAGCGACACAAAACATATTTCGGGTTGGAATAAAAACTCCGACGCAAAGAAGAGCAGCGAAATATCGCTGACATACGACATCGCAGCGATGGGGAGGATATCGTGGGACAAAAACTGATGACGCATTTGGGTTGTTTGCAAACATGAACAACATCTAGAATTTTTTGTTTTATATTAATTGAATCCTTAAACAGAATCAGGTTTTAAAAGCGTAATTTCCAAATGGAATAAAAGAGGTGGCTCAATAGAACGGTATTCACAAGTAAAGCAAAGTATTAGGTAATCCCTTTCAGGCAGAAGCAGTTGTTGGTGTTTCGATTAATTCATAAAATGTGATTCGCCAAATACATTTAATTTCCCTCCTGCAATATTAATTCATCATTTCTCAGTAATCCATTTGGATAAATAAAACAATCATAAACCAACTCCATTCAACAATTCAAAGCATTAAAAGAAGCCGCATAATCGCATCAACTAAAATGTCCACGATAATTCTGCTTCAACTAATCCCTGGCCAGTGTGAACACCCTTTCACCCTAGGACATTGCCATCAATTTGAAAGGCAGATAGCAAACGGTAAGCTTTTACCTCTCAGTAAATGAATACCGTCCTTTCAGCTAGATAACTTTAAATCATTTCGTCCCAGACGCTATCCATCAGTTCAATTAGTTATCGATCTAATCACTCGACGACGTCAAGGATTAACAACACAGAGCATGCATCCACTCACACACACGCACCGGCAATTAATTAAGCATTTCAATTAACAATACAAATGCAGAACAACTTAAAGAACTCGAGATTATTGGGGCTCCTCAAATGCGATTGTAATCAGCGAGAAACAAACAAAGAGGACGCTTTGCAGATGGTTTTTTTTGTTGGATGACAACTGATAACTTTCGTGGAATCTGTGCCATCATGGATAATGTGCAACGCTCGTGCTGCACACACCACCAGGACATCATCGTGCCACGTGTTTACCCTTTCAGTTTGGAGTGTAACAATAAAAGCGCTTTTCTTATGCCATTTTTGTGTGTCAACATGAATGCAACGGCGGAAAATTGTATGCACTCGATGTGTGCCTTTTCCATAGATGACGATAACGAAGACGACGCCGACGATTTGAACTTTTCTGCAGCGACATTCCATTGAAAAGTTTCGAATACTTTTGTCGCTTCCGCTTCTCCACCCACATCTCCTGCTTCGCACTTCTGTTCTAAGCATGTAGAGCGTGTACGATGTGCGCTCACCGCGTTCGCCTCCCACCCCCACCCCCTCGAGTTTAATTCTTTGACAAACATAAACAGTCGTACATTTCTGACAATTGATATCAGCGGGCGCTGAGGGATGAGCATATAGGGGTGGCAGTTCTTGAACTCGCAAATGTTCTATCCATGTTTGCGAATATTAATTGAGCTCTGTGCGTCTGTCTGTGTTGCGCGTTCTACATTTTTAAATGCATAAACAATTGGCATGGACGAGTGTTCTGAGAGGTATTTGAGTTTGGAAATGGAGCGTCGTAAATATTTCTTTTTAATGCGACGGAATTGTTAACTGTCGCGTCGTCAAGAACTTTGATTTTGTTAATGTTTGATGAGAGTTTCAACAATTATTTCATTTTTGCGTCGATTCAGAACGTCGACAATTTGTGAGAGAATTGAATTGTAAAAATTGAAGAAGAGTTTGAATTTTTAAAAAGTTCCTTATCGGTGTCTTGCGTGGCTGCTACATCGACAATTACCATAAAACCAAAATCAATTGGGATCTCACCCCAACAAGCGTACATGACAACGTACTCGTGCTCGTATCTCAATGTCATGGCAGCATCACCGATAAAAATTGCACTCAAACTGTATGCGCCGAGTTCCAAGAGGCTTCCAACGACGATAATGCGACAATGAACAGCATCGCATCGGTGGCAGTGAGTTGGATTTAATCTAAATGAGTTCGTAAATGACGTCATTAAGTTGGATGGCACACGATAATGAAAATTCGAGAAGTTTTCTCACATCTCCTTCAAAGATGTGGGTGGTGCGCCCAAGAAATGGAGAGATCGGCTTGGAATTTTTGAAGACATAGCGATTTATTAACCAATTTAAGTGTAGTGGGGGTGGATGATGTGGGGAAATGCGACGACGACTAGAAATGGTATATGGCAAGATAAGAGTTATGTGCGCCAAAAGCGTCATTTTTCGCGTAAACAAAACAGATATTTTTAACTGTCGTCTATTTCACAGAAATTGAAAGAAAAAATTCCACGAACCTGCATAGTAGTCTTTTTGACAAGCTCGAGTTCTCCTTCCAAACTGGCGTCTAGCAGAAGAGCCAGTGGATCAAAGCTTACGCGCCGACCCAACTTCACTTTTCCGTTCTCACTGAGCGACCTCGTCCGTCGAATGACCTCATCACTGGGCGATTTGATCTCCTCACCATTGCTTGAGGACGTCGTCGATTTATCAGTGTCATCCACACTGCTGCCGCTGCACGGGGACGCCTGATGACCGTCCGGCTTATCTTTGAGTTCGGCTTTTTCGATTTCCGGAAACAAAAAGGCCGGTGGCATTTCAATGCGTCGCGATGTATTGTGCACTGGCTTCATGGCGGTGGTAGCTGATTTGAGGCGCGGCTGCTCCGACAGCGGCTGTTTCTTTATTGTCAACGGTTTTGCTTTGATTGGCAAATTATCGGCATTGGGTGGTGGAGGCGGCGGATAGGCTGATGACAAAAGCGGCGGTGAGGAATCTCCGTTGGCCGGCGGCTCCGATATCGGCGGCTTATTGATCACACTGACCACAAGCGGCGTCGATGAGTTAGATGATTGCAAGTCGACCGGTGTTGAGCTGTTGCTGGTCGTAGAACTGGTGGTGGAGGAAGTGCTTTGCGATGTACTTGACGTCGTGATGCGCACACTTTTACTGGGCTTCGGTGGCAGGGCTGGCCGCGATTTATCCATGTCCGATTGCAACAGCATTGTGCTGACGTTCGGTGCTACCATGTTCACTTTCGGACTGTGCGCTACTATTTTAGGCGCGAGGGACACAGGCGCCACACTGCTCATTGGCTTCCGTGGAGGCACCACTAAATTACCGGATGGTATTTGATGTTTCGCCTTCGGTCTTATGGCTGGCTTAGTTTCATCATGACTGTTAGTCGACGACGCACTTGATGTGGTCGTCGAAACGGGAATCGCAATCGACTTGTTGACTGTGCTGAGTGGCGTGCTGTGGACGGTCAGCTGTTGGTGTTGTGCTTGGCTGCTCTTTGATGTGGCCGAGTCTGAGGAGCCACCCAAATCGGCCGCCTTGTCACTGTCACACTCATTAGTTCGGTTCACATTGCTATTTAGATTAAAATTAGTATTACTAACACCTAGTGGTATTGCACCGCTGCTGGCACTTTTACTCAAGCCATGCTTGACATTGTAAGGCATATGATATTTGGAATCGGTTCGTTGCTTAGCTGCAGACGTTGCTGGCAGGTCTCCTCCAAAGTCAACATTCTCTACATCCTTGGGACTGGGATGGCCCGATGAGGATAGCTTCTGTCTGGCTAGCTTGTGTTCGTCACTCTCCGCGTAACCAATGACGTGTTGCACCACGTTGTTGTGGCCGATCTTCATGTTGGTTAAGTCTTGCAGTAAATGTTGGTGATGTTGTGCCGCTTTGCCGCCGCCGCTGGTGTGCGACACACTGAGCGCTGGCTTCTGGGGTGTGTGAATGTAAGGCTCCACGGCGGCCACATTGCCTCGTGTCATCACTCGCTTCGAGGGATAGACGCTGTTGGACGGTCGCACTATAAGATGGTGTTGCTGAAGCTGAATCGGCACAGCTGCTCCATGTGGAGGCGATGGCTGTGGCGAGGGTTGTTGTTGAATCATGTTCGAGGCTTTTTTTCGCTGCAGTCGGATCTGGAGCTCTGATATGCGTTGGTCGACGGAGCGCAGCTCAGCTTGGCGTTGTTGAAGTGCTTCCCGTTGCAAATGCAGCTTAGCGTCTTGTTGCAGAGATAATTGGTTGCGATACTGGTTGGAGGTGATTAAAAAATGAAAGAAAAATTACTTAATTAATATAAAATTTAATTAAATCCTTTGCACAATGAGGAAGTTTTTTTTTATGAGGAAGAAAATGAGGCCACAAAAGAAAAATGATGAAGTAATTACTGTAGATGCAAAAGAAACAAGAGAGCACGTTCGAGTCGGCCATACTTTGTGAGAAAAGGGTGACACAGCCCAGGGAAAAGCTCGTCGGAAAGTATTGTCGTTTATTTTTGTTGTTTCAAAAATAGGGACAATATAATCTCTTTTAAACTTTTTACTTTACAAGAAATAAATGATTCTAGCATTAAATTGTTATATCTCAACGACCAAGGGAATTGATTATCAAGACAAACAAACTTCCAACTGGATAAAGAAAAAACTACAATTGATTCGTTATGTCAATTACTGAGATCTTTTGGACTGTCATCAAATTATCATTTAAATTAAAATGAAAATTTAAAATCCAAGGAATCGTGGTGAAACTTACCCAAACTATGCACCGAAAACAATTAGTTTTGCATAGAACTTGCCAGTAGCTGTGAATAGTTGGTCGTCGGTCGACAAGCCCAATGCCAACTTTTAATTGAATTATCTCACAGCAGAGCGATTAGGGTGTGTACAGTTGGGTGGGAGAATCGGGGATAAAAGGGCACAATAGTGTCAAACAGTTTAATGCTTACCATTAACTCGCGTCGAAGTTTGTCCAACTCTCGTGCAGCCGGTGAGTTGGCGTTCGGCTGATTGCCACTAGCGCCCACGTTGGCACTGCCATTGTTATTTCCACCAGGTATTAGGTTAAGTGGTCCTCGACGATCGCGACGAAGCTCCTCCAGTTGGCGCGTGAGTGCCTCCACTTTGGCAACCGCCAAGCTGAGCTCCTTCTCCTTTTCGCTAAATAGCGCTCGAATTGAGTCAAGGTCATTGCCTGTAAAGTAAAGAAAATAGAACAGCAATTAGCAGATATACATTTTAATTCAGTGGGTAAGTGGACCGATTTCGAATAGTTTCAATGGCACCAAGCCCACTTTATCTATCCAATTAAGAAATGACCATTGGAAGGCAAACATCGCATCAAATATCAATTATTCATGCAAAACAGCGACCTAAACAAACAGTTCATCCTCGGCAAAACCATATGCGCCTGCCGTGACTGTGTACAATAACTCCGCGCATAAGACTCTGACTATATACATGGAAGCCCACACAAAACGATGGCAGAGAATTTTTGTTCCAACTAACCAGTCACACCCAATATCACGATATATAAAAGAATTGTTGCAGCCACCATTCGCCGGAGTTAAACGCGCCATGGCACATATATAAACATAAAATCATGATTGAAGTAATTGTCTGCATCCCACGCACCCGCTTCACATTGACTGGGATGCGTCTTAGGCGCGCTGCTATAGCGACTATCTCTCGCGTGAACCGCCATCGGAATGCGGTCTCCCCATTTTCCGAAAAGCATTCCAATCGCGCTTCCACGTCAATAACGCGGCCACATTTTTCATTCCGCTTAGCGACATTCATACATCTCATCACGATAATCAAGAAAATTGATTTCAAATCGATCATCTCACAGCGAAGGAGGAACACTGACAGGAGCTACTAGTATGTCACTTCTAATGTACCCGTTCGATTAAATTAAAAGAGAATCGTGTCACTCCCGGAGGATTGAAGTGCAAATATGCAATCACTCAAAGTGGTAAAGCGTTACATATTTTATGCTAAAGTGAGGATTTGTTTAAAACGAGTAGACTTATGAGATTTAAGCATATACCATTTAAGTACAGTGAAAATTTATTCCGTCAACTAGATCGTTTGCCCATTTCCCGGATATGCTGAAGATTTCTGCGAATTTATTTCAATTCCATTCATTTCCGTTCGTATCATTGGAGGAAATATATCGGTCATTTCATCCAAACATCATATCACAATATAAAGTTAAAGCGACGCGACGTTGCCTCACTCATACGTTCTTGTCAGCTTTTCTCCAACGTCCTTACGTCTCCTGCTCGGGCACACCATGACGTTGATATACCCATAAATTGTTGGCTTACATCCCAAACGCGTGACTTTCATTACGGTCTACCTGCACCATTGATAAACTGATACGGCAACTTGAAAACCCTTGAGCATCTACCGGAAAGCCCGCCCTTCCTCAATACGAATCGGCGCTCTAACTTCTTCGCATTAAAATGATGTAATCATTCCCTTCGCTGGAAGATCAAAGTCAGACTTAATCTAACGTTTGTTAAACTTTAAGCGCCAATGGGTTCAGCGTTGCGCACCAAAATTGAAAAAATAAAAATAAAAGAAGCTTGACTGTTTTCACCCACTTTGGTCTAAGATTAGGAAGGCATATTATAGAGATGATGATGAGCATATTCTTTGCTGTGGCAGTCAAGTTAAGGACAGGAAATTTGAAAGTGTTATCAAAGATTATCCGAAGAAACAACAAGCGGCGCGGCGTGCAGAGTGTCCACACGGTTAATGGGAAATAGAATGGAAACGTAGCATAAAAGAGTGCTCTATGTACATTCGGTCAGAGCTCACATATTTTATATGTTTTTAAACATTTATGATGTTAAAGGATAAAAACATTTTCAGCGTCTATGTGTATGTGTGTGTGTGTATGAATTTTGATTGCTTCTGTCCACATGGTTACATTCCTGAATCCACGTTCCATTTTACTTGAGCACCAAAGCACTTAAGCATTAAAAGCAACAACCTACTGTAACCCCTTTTTAATGGCCAAGTGGTTGGGAGACACGCAACGTGATGGGGTTGACGATGATGATGTGCCGCAGCCCACAGACAACTGCGAAAATAATCCCATTTCATAAACGTAGGTACATCGGTGTAATTTTGCACCCGTTTTGAGCAAATCATCGCAAGAAGACGTTGCGTATGTCGTTTGCCAGCTAGATTACGCAATGAGCCGCATACTAATTAACGGCATGACACTCAACTTCGGCAAAGATGGATGGTTAATTGGATTAAAAGATTGACCGTGGGTTTTCTGATTATCTGGCTTGTTTGCTTGGCATTACCAATGCAACGCCGCAGGATGTAGGCTACTTCAACATCCCCTCTGCATTTAGTTTATCGTGAATTTCCTTTTTATTTATTGATATTCATCGATTTCTGTCTGCACACAAAAGACGTGCCACCATTGATTGCACCAGTCAGGCGTTTGGCATTTGGAATGCGGTTTACCGTGATGAAACAGCGACGGCGTCTGCTTCCGATTCTCCAAAACTCACGCCATCACGTGCTAGCAACCAACAAAAGGCGAGTTTAAAATTAAATTTCTTCGCTGGGCATTTACAGTCAGCCATTTATTGAGTTATTGAGCATTTTTATTAAACGAAATTCTTGCCTTGAGTTTATTATACCCAATACAAAACCGAGACTATTAAGAATAAGGATGAACAGACAAAGCTTCGCTGTAAAAAAGGGCGTTCCTTAACCAAAATCTAGTAAATCTTAGAGACGTATAAAAATGGTCGAAATGTTCGCAAGTTATTAAAAGTTTCGTTTAATTGTGTGTCGATTGGGCATACAACGACGAGATGCAATTGAAAAGTATTTTATACCGACAGAGTATCAATTTAAGACAATCCAAGTTCCTTTAAACTTGAAATGTTGGTGTTATTTTTCTCGGCTCACATATTGAACGTATTATTTGTAATTAATCAAGTGAATGTGTCGTTCTTTTCGTTCTTTCAGTATACTAACGAATTCTAAGCGGTTACGTAACGAATAGAAAATTCCATCGGGACAAAAAATCGTTTGTCGTTCTCATGACAACATTTGTTTGGCTGGAAATATGTTATATGTACCGTTATATATGTACTCGCATACATTCGTAAGCTGTGAAGGACGAAAAGACTTTCAGAAAACCCAAACATAGCCGTGCCACACCGCGCCGCTTCAAAACAATTTTCGTCATTGCGTCGCGGCGCGAAGCGTCGCGTCGCGTCGTATCACTCGCTGATGGGAATGAGGAAGTCGCGTGCTTCTCACTATAATATAATATAAAATGCTAAACGATTTAACCCAAAAATAAGTGAGACCGATGAAATGGTGAGAAAAAGCTCTCACGACCAAAGATAAAATATGAAGAAAGTGAGTGTTTGGTTTGTGGTATTTTTAAAAATGTATCTGCACAGGAAGCACATTTGTGGGCATAATATTTATGTATTTATGTTGTGGCATTGATTTCGCATCGGCATCGGTGCCGGCACGAAAATGTTTGCAATAGCTCACCATTTATTACGAATCAAGCTGTTAAAGGGATGGTTTTGCACGGTTATATTTAAATTTTGGGGTTGATTGTTATTGTTATTTTTTATTGCACAACCTCTTAAAGGATACTCAATAAATTTATATATAAATTCATATATTTAGAGATTATAAAAAGGAAAATTCACAAAAACTGTACATGCGTATTGAGTATTGAATAACAAAATTACTGCAAAGACCATCAAAACGGCATTAAAACTATTGCAAATAAATCCACATGATTACAATTTTACCCAGGACAATAAATATCAAATATTTACGAAATGTGCCAGTGAAACTTGTTTGCGAGCTTCAAAGGGATGCGCAGCTTCAATGAACTGCCAGTATGGGGAGCTATTGCTGGTCTTATGCATTCGACAAAGAAAACCCTCGCTCTTTCTTTCGCTGCATAAAGCTATAACGTGTTTGGTGAAAATTGAATGCAGCCGGCTGTTGATGTGGAAAGTCAATTAGTTTGTTTTAGTAAAAACCCTTCTCAGCTCAAGAACATTTCAACTCTGGATGAGCGACACTGTAAACTTTGTTAAAATCAGCGGAGGCAAGGACGCGACCGTTGAAAATGTATTCGAGTCAATGGATGGCATTTAACTATGCAGGATTGTTGATGTCAAGGATGTGGCTGAGCAAGATCGTATTAGTTGGAAGTTTAATTAAAAACATAGCGGAGTTTGAGTGCGTATGCAATTTTGAATTGATAAAACTAAATGAATGGCAAGGACTTTCATATGTGCCATGTTGTTTCATTTGCGAATAACTGAATATTTTACTGCAAATGCAACGCCGCAAGCTTTAAATTTTAAAATGGTAAATGCAGCAAAGCTAAACGAAATGGCTATTTCAATTTTCTGCTATTAGACGCTCTCAAACAAAAGTTTTGTCACATTTTCTCGTACATAACAATACCTGTACACCTCAGACACAATCGAAAAGTTGCAAAAGCATAGTTTTCTGCTTGTTATGGAGTAGAGAAGCCTCAGGGTGAAATTCCAAGTTTCCGTTTCTTTTGTGAGAACGACGATTTGCCTTCAGAAAGAACTTAATATTCGAGCAAGGTTCAAATTTTAGTGTATCACCGGAATGGAGACGACCACTTGAAGTGACAAAAGTATTCTTTTTTGAATTTATTTTGTTTGTGGTACACATAAAGTCCAACGAGAAATTTTGAATCATACTTTACCAATATAATGAAAAATTGTTAAAAAGTGGCTACAGTTTATTGCAGAAAATCTTTAGAAAAAACGACGACCTGTCTGGTTAAGCTAATTCTATTCACCGATTTCTATATCCACCATAAACTCATTCAAGAAACAAAAACATAGACTAGAATGCCGCAACGGATTCAATTGTGCTTTTATTCCAAAACAAATTCTATCACCAAGAAATCGTGCCACATTAATCATCTCACTTTGAGGTACACGCAGCCGCGGCGACTATTGTAAGTTACATCAATTAATCACCCATAACGTACAAAATGACTGCACTTTTAAGTTTAAATTAACAGTCAGCTGCTTTAGTATACTTAGCTGACAGACGATTAGTCATTCATCTGTGTCTCAAAGCGGGCAACAACGAAGATGTTTGTTTTATTGGAATTTGAATCAAATTTTAATGTGAGAACATTTTTTAAAAAAATTTGAGTTACGTTCAACATTTTCTTTCAGTTAAACGCATTTAATGTCAGTGCTTTCCATTTTCTGTTTTTTTATTCATTGTCATCATTATGAGATGCCGTAATTCGCAACCTATTCCCTGTGTTCTCGCTCCGCGTCCTTGGTTATGATTACAGATTTCATTTACACATAATAAGACGCAGAACAAACCGTCACCGTTGCGTCTCAATCATCATCTCATGCCTCACCAGCTGCCACCCGCTCATCAAACATGTCCTTAATGTGTGTACTCGTGTGTGTGTGTGAATGTGCGAGTGTATGTTCTGATTCCAATCAAATTTCAAGATGCTGTTATAGGATTTCGATTAGCACTTCAGTTGGGGTAGCAAAAATTGTCGGTTAAGAGCATTTCGAGTCGGTATCGTATATACATTCTATGTGTTTCCGATTGGCTCGTGGCAACTATTAAGGACTCGCACAGCTTCTCCGCATGAAAAAGGGTCAAGGATATTCTCTATAATCATTGAAAGTTTAGTACGTCAAATAAGGTGTAAATATTTGGCCATTCGATTGCGACTGCAAATAATGTCGTTGCATCAAGATGGCGCTAATTCGAATCGCCGCATTCTCCGGCGTCGGACATCAGCTCACGTGAAATATATGAATGTCTCCTAACAAATTGTGGCAATTGAAGTGTTGCCACAGTACGGCACGGAATCGGTTGGGCAACATATGAACACGCTTATGTGGATGTAGACATGTGTACATATGTGTACAAGGATCTTTTGTGTGCTTTGAAGGGTCTATATCTAGTCATATGCTCACAATTGCCAGCATTGTACGAGTGTACCCGGCTCACATTTGTGGCGAGTTCTTGTCAGTTGTCATTTGTGTTGTATATGGGAAAAGCTATATACTGGAAATGTAAATGTTGTCAAGCTTGAATAAAGGATCATAGTTTAGGTATAACAATATAGTTTAGACCATTGTTGAGAATGAGACACAATTATTTGTTTAGATGTGAATTGAATTGATGGTAAGTAATACAACCTCTTGACTTCATGTTGATATTTGCTTGAACATAGGTATACAAATGGATAAAATTAATTGGAAAGCTTAAGACAATCATTTCAACATACGGGGAATAATGAACGCCTTGAAGCTGATAAATTTTACAATAGTTGTTGCTCACTTTCAAATCCCGAAACATACATTTATCCTCAATATAATTTAATTTTAATATTATCAAAAAGAATTATTGATTTGTGATAAATTAACGATTTCCCACTTTGTATTTAATTAAAATACTTATAAACAAATTATGTGAAAATACTGTTCGATTATCGAATGAAGGGCCACAATTTAATAATGTAATTATTCACTCATAATTCACATATGATGATTCATAACATATATGCGCGAGAATTTGTCTTTAAATATGCGCCATGTTTGCTCTTATCTCGCATGGCGTTCTTTACATGGTAGCAAAAATGTTAATTAACGTAATCGAGGAAATGTGGCACGCCATATGCATAAAAATAAGCGAAGCAGCATCGAAATCAATATATGTAGTTCCACAGAAAGTGTGCGTCTATTCGTGAAAAGCAAAGTACTCGCATATACATCAATGTATTGTTGAAACATAATTGACATAAGCTGGCGAAAATCCATAATAATGAGGGTGAACACTGAACATTGTTATTCAAATCCAAAGCGATTGATGTAAGGATGAGAACGAAGAATATGCGAAGGAATAGATTAAGTAGCATATCAAATAATTGAGCAAATGTTTTCCAGAGGCATTGTTGAGGATAATCACACAAGCACAAACTTATCCAAGCAACAAATCTGTTAATAAGATGATTTTCGGCATCAGCATTACAAGTTTAGTGATTAAAAGTTTAAACCTATAACTTAAGCAACTTTAGTCAATTAGCTATAAGTCTTGATGTTTAACAACTGATACAAATATATCTTAAATCATCCTTGCCATTGACAAATCATTTACTTATCTTTTTTTACCTTTTTTTTTATATTATTAGTTGTACATAAATTTTGATATGCCAGGTGGAAGAAAACTAAA
>JANSTS010005796.1:9401-22230 GCA_026546915.1 Sylvicola fuscatus | reverse complement strand
AGCATAGGAAAGCATCGGAAACGCACAACGACCTCCAATAAAAACAGGGAGACACATAAACGCGCCATGAGATAGGACACAAAGGCGCATTCGGTTCAAATCAATGGATGGGCGGGAGTTGGCCATCCAAAAATGCAATAGCATGTCGCATAATCCGCAAACTTTTGCCTCTGGGAATTCATATTATTGCTGGACATACAGGAAGTTACAACCCGAACGTTATATGTACATATGCGCTGAAGTGCATTCGATTTTAGGAGCGACTGCCGACTACCCTTATGCAATTATGATGCACTCAATATAAATTAATTTAGCGACTCAGGACTCTAATTTGATTCCAATTTATAACAATGTAAAGGAAACTGCAGATGGATAATATGGAAGCAATATCTGTATATAGCTTTCCTACGATGTTTGAAAAACTGTGTATCGTGTGTATACATATATGTATACACATGTTAAATGGGTGGCCAAAGCAGATGGTGCGAGGTTCCAGCTCTCAATCGCTTGCTCTCGATCTCTCAGGCATGCGCTTTTGGTATATAGCTCGCTGCTCTTATAACCGCAAAAGGACTCGCTCTGACCTAAAATATGGAGGAGTATCGAGGACTTGTATTGGAGAGAGCTGAAGGCGCTATTGAATGGTGTTTTGAAGAGCAATTTTAACAGTTGTACATGTGTTACGCGACCCACGTTGCTGAATTACGGAGAGCTTGTTTATAAAGGATTTGGATTCACGGTTTTACAACAGGGAAATGTGCATACTCAGTATTGTGTGGTCCTTTGATGACGGTGGGTGGTTTACTCTGTTGATTTCTCTGTTGTATTGACGAAAAGTGTTTGGCGTCGAAATGTGTTGAATTGGCGTGTTGCGTTCGTGTCGCCAGTGTCGAAAGGTGCGTACCAGAGTGCAGTTCGGTGTAGTGGTTACTTACAGAATCTCGACTTGGTACGAATCAAAACGTGATTATTTGTGTTTAGAATTTAAAAAAAATCTTTCTGATTTCTGAAAATCTATAATTTATGTGAACAAAAATTAAACACATTCAATTGATGACAAATGTAAAACAAAACATAATCAATATTAGTTGTTTGAAATTTGATTAAGTGCTTCAAATGAATTTAATTAAAATTGTCATCGTTGAATTGAGAGCGTCTCGTATTTAAATAAAGATCTGCGAAATTTTGCGTACAAGATACTATTTATAAGAAATACTATATTGAAACAGGGCGCCAAGCAACAAAATCGTCGTGCTCGCTTCGCAACGGCATACGAATAAAGACCATGTTTAAGAAATACGAGATGATTTGAAATTAAATGAAATTCTTGTTTATGTTCTCGAGAGCATAAAAAATTCATCTTTATTACATTATGTAAAACGATCAAGACATTCAGCGTTTACACTGAATATCACGTCGTTTTTATTGCACGACGCGACGTTTCGCGTTATAGCGAGTAGACCTCCTTGTAGACCGTGCACCATCAATCTCCCGGTTTTACGTATCCCGCCAGCCGCACATGTGATGGGTGGTGGCGCGCGCTCTATCAAATTGAATTTGATATTCAGCTCCATAATTCTGGACAAAATACGTACGTACTTGCCACGAAACTGACACACACATGTCGTGCTTCCCAACCAGTGCGACCGACAACGAAATGGAAAAAAACAAAATTAAAACGCCGACGAGAACTCAACCATGTGAGCTGACACAACCCTCGCCTCTGCATGTGCACCTATGCGGATGGTCGCGAATATTTCATGAGGCGACCATTAATCATTTCAATATAGAGTATTCGCACATTTCCACCTCGAATATGCAGTACCGCGTCACTCAGTATGAAAAACCGTGAACTCTAGGTTCCATGATTGAGTCATCCATCGAGTGGAAAAAGAGCTGCATCAAATGCTTGGTTCGGTGATTTGTAGCCGTGGAATATTATACTGTGTCTTGGCGGAAGACGGGAAGACTATAAATTTTGCAGTAAAATAGGAGTTGCATTCGTGCAAACGAAGTAAAAATGAGGAAAAAATGTTAGTAACAACAACAAAAAGCCACAGCTCCGCTTGCCAACTCCATTGGTACAGCGGCTATTGCCACGGACGAAAGGAGTCATCGTCGTGATTTTTAATTAATTCGAACTATACGAACCGAGAGAAGCGCGTCTTATTTCACATTCACGGTATTTATTCGTGCGACTTTATATCCACTCGCTAATATGAGCTGTGAGTAAAGTCGTATAGCGGCGTGGATGGATAGCCCTTAATCCTTTTACTGAACGCCTTACGCAGAAATGCAACAGCAAAAATGCTGCCATTCTCTATGTATTTTAAAAGGACTCAAGGAAGGGTGTCAGGGTTGTTTATAGCTGTAGTAGTAGTAGTTAACTTGAGTGCAGACGGATACAGCCCGTCGTAAACAGTTAGTTCATTATAACGCAAACGCTTTGATATAATTTCAAATTACCGACAAGTCTTTTGCACTAATTCTCCAAGCGACTTATGTTCTCTGTTTTATTTGCGCGGAGGTTAAGGCTTTGTGTCTGCGTACATTGAAACCTCTTCAGCCCCTACTCATGTCGCCTGTGCTGCAACCGCTGTTTTGTTGAAGCTTTAACAGCTTACACGTATACTTGTCAAGTCGTCTTATTCCTTATCGATATTTCTTCAGCGATAAATGCACACGACGCGACACGACGCAAAGTGTGATCTTGCTTTTCCATCGCGTGTCATAATACGCCAAGTTTTAATTGACAAAGTTTCGCCGTATATTCAATTGAATTCACGGCAGCGGCAAGAAATTTTTCTTAATTCTTTTTTAACAGAGCGCACGATATTGTCTTTTACTCGACAAGGGTTTCCGTTTCCTCCTATGCAACTCACACTCTTTGGTGTTGTAGCGTTCCAGAAAATTGTACCTCTATAGAGTATGAAGGTTTTCACACTTATTCTCTGATGAATTCAAAGACATTCGCCCCAGAGAAGTCTTCTAAAAGTAAAACTGGGATTTGTCGTGAAAAGCTTAGTTCCGATTTATCCCTTTTTTGTTACACTGATGGCCCATTCTTCGCTTGCTCCTCTTTCCGCTGTCATCTATGTGAATTCATTTTTATATATGAAAAGTGGAAGGCTGACAAGCGCGCACGGGATAGCAAACACTTTGAGAAACTTTTTAAATTAATTTCAGGAAGTCGTCACAATTGGGTTTGGTGTGCAGTCGCACTCCGCTAACACGCACCCACAAATTGCTTTTTATATAAATTTATATATATATAGGGACTAGATAGAGCTTCAGCACAAATGTCCTTTTAAAAGATTAATTTGCTATCATAAGTTTTTGTATATGCTTTATGCTTTGAGAGAATTGGGAACACGTTGAAAGTTTCACTGTCAGTTAGTTACAACTTACAATGTTCATTAATCTTATTGCGAGTCACATAATAGATCATCCAAATGTGGTGACAGCTTTTGAGCTTTTAAACTAAAGTATCATTTATTTTATGTGATTGTCATCTGTTGTGAATTAGAAACATTAAACAATTAATAAACCGGAAGTAATTTATCTAAATTATTATAATTTCCGTTCTAGAACTAACACTTCAAATGCGTTTTAGACTTTCTGGCCTGACTTAAAGGTTAAAAATGTCCTACAAGTTGCTGTTAGACAATGAATTTAATATTTTTTCCATAACTAATATATAATTAATCGTATAGATATAATATCATATACTTTGCAAATCAAACTTCCTAACGGTTGGTGAAGTTGTTTTTATAATGCAAAAAGATTGATTTCTAAAAAATCCTGTAATCAATCACAAACATCGTTTCCCAGGCTTTTTTAAATTATATATTAAATCTTGTAAACTAAAAATAACACAAAAGCTTTAATTAATCCGAATTCTGACATGCGTACACTTTCACAACATCCAATTTATAACAAGAAAGGTACAGCCCATAATTAATCAAAGAACTGACCGGCTAAAACAATGAATTTTACTCTTTCTTAATACTCGTGTATACTGGAGACAAATTTTAAGGCGAGTACTTAGTTGTTTTATTTTTGGCAATGTTTATGTCATTTTTCTACAGAATTTATACTGTCTTGTAAATTTATGTTTGAATGACAATATCTTAAAAACCCTTTTTATGAATTAATTAGGTAAATTTAAAAGGTGATTAACGTTTCAAACGTTTTTCTTTATACTTTGAGATATAAACAAATCGTATAATTTGCGTGTATTTTTATAGTAATGTTGAGAAGATTAGGTTTAAAGCCTTATTTACCGGTAATAAATTTATCTGGGTATTTTTAATCCCGCGGATAAAATATGCTTCAACAGATTAAAAATGTTTCATTCATATTTAGTTTGCGTTGGTTAAGTTAAAAAATTTGTTTTATAACAACAAATGTTAAAAACAAAATGAAATTTAATTTTAATAATGAAATTTTATTGTAAATTGACTTAAAGATGATTATAAGGTCTTATTGAGAAAATAATATTTTTCATATGTAGTATAAAACATTAATATATACGCATAAATAAATAATAATATTTTAATGATGTATTCATAAAGTCACAGCTGAGCTGAATTGCCGTTATAAAATTTTGGTTGATCATATTTAATTCTTGAACTTTCACAATACATCATCAGTTTTCGTTTTAAATTATATTTTTCAATATTTATTGAATGCCAAAGTTTATAAGTAGATAAAGTTTTATGAGCATTTGAGTTATATGCATTTTTAAAATGAACTCATTTCAGTTTCTTTACAATTACGGAGTTAATTCTTTTCGACTGAATTTTTATTGCGTTAAAGAAAGAGTCATTTGAATGCTTTGTTTTCTAGTAACTTTAAACTATACGAAACATTTGCAAATATTTATGTAATCTTAAAGATAGTATTCAAAGTTTCGTTTTATTTGAATATTTGCACAAAAATTTGCTTTGAATTGCGAGAATTAGGATTGAATGTTTATGCTCAATCACATTGACTATAAATTTACATTATTTTTAATTACATCGATTTTTTAAATGATTTTATGTCGATAGAATTTGCCCTTTACGCAATAAATCATCTGCATAAGGCATTCGGCCATTTCATTCCATTAATTGAGTTGAACACATAATTTTAACCCTTTTCAATATTCTTGTATAGCTAAAATTCGAACAAGAAAAATGAACGTTATTTAATTAAGAAAATCCTTCGAACCGGAACCTACAATTTTGTTGAATCGATTCAATGGTGCGGCATCGCTTTTTACAATGCTCTTTTGACGAACTTGCATATCCTTCTATATCACAGAGGAGTCTCGTCTCAATGAAAACGCCCCAAGGGTCAAAACCCGATTTCAAATCTTATAAAAGGTACAAGTTGGAGTTTTACCCTCCCCGATAAAATATGTGCAGAAGAGTACACTAGCGACAACTGACTAGTCTACTTACATGTTTTGCCACAGTCGATATAAAGACGGTGGCTTCTGCACGAAGCATTAACACTAATTTGTCCGCCTCAGGCGCCATGTACACGAACAAGCATCCCAGATTGTTAATCCGGTCCTCTTTTGCGAACTGGGGACAGTTTTGTTGAGTTTAAATGCTCATAGGAAAATTGTCATCAATTATTCAAGTTTTAACAGTCGCCTTTCACATAGTCCTCGTTATGGGGGTTGACCGGATTTCGGCTGTTTTTTTTTTTTTGTATAGTGTCAAGCGTCGACACATTTGTTCATTGCGGCGGAATTAAAGAACTAACTCGTTATATATGGCGTTTCACACCTTAAGTGTATTATGTGAACGCGTCGTCACTCATATAACTTAATCGTCTATTAAATCTTCTCGACTGTTGGATGTAGGCAAGCGTTCAATGGCGTGGGCTTATTATAATAATCTGCCACGCCATGCCCATTTAAAGAACTGAAACACAGCCCGAAACTATAACACATATTTTGCATAAATTCGTCGTCCTTTACGGATGGCATCGTCAACACTATTTTGTGCCAGCACACGGCAACTCATTGTTGCCGAAAATAGAGACCTAAAATTCCACTAAATAAATGAAAAGCTGGCGGGAAGACGAACAAATTACGTAACATATAGCTGGAGCGCTTATATAGTTTATGGGGCGAACGCGGGCAGCCACAAAACGCCTGTGTGTGCCCATTTGCTCCAACACTTTGCCTATATATACGAGTTTTGTTAGTGCTGCAAGAAACAGTACGAAATGCTGATTGTAATTTGGAGCAGGGGGGGGGGCGGTGAGGTGGTAAACGAAAAAAAAAAATAAAGCTCGAAGGAAATCAAAAGTACAATCTCGGTCCCCAAAATGAGAAGTGTCACGCTTATATTCTAATAATATTTGCACACAAAGCAAAATTCTAAGGACTGGGCCTTAATGTGTGTGCGTCGGATATCTGGAATAAAAACGAACAACTCGACGAAACCGAGTCAAACGCACATAAACGCCGGGACGGGTGTCCTTATTTCGAATACTCGAACGGTGTTTGTATGCCGAAAACACCAAATAAACCCAGTGTGGCCCTTTTTCTGTATGTATTCTTGTCTCCACACTTCTATGTTGCCTCTTCACTTGGCTTCGTGTTTTATTGTTCTCTGGATGTAGTTTGTTTGGCGAAGAAAGTTTCCTTCATTCCTTCAATTCAGAACTTGGTTTGGGCACCAACGACAACGATGGGTGGTGTGGTGGTTGTGTAAAACAATGTGAAGGCGGACGATTTTTCACCAAACTGACGAGAATAGTATCCTTTGTATAATAAACGGGAAGTATTACAAAGTTTAAGGAGAGACCCAACTTGTGTCTGTGTGCGTATACGATGCCGAAAAGGCATACCGCACCGATGGATAAAACAATGCTGAAAGTGCCCCGGAAAAATATGCAAACGACATCACGACACGAAATCTGTTACCTCTTTAAATTTCGCTTTTGGGAGTTAAGTCGACGGATAATCGTGTCCAGATATCGTGAACGCAGAGTTTTTTTTTTGGTGGAAGTGACTGGTACATGGGCACGATTGGGTGCCTTGGGGGTAAGCAAATTTTATTCATGCTTGTTGTTGTTGATGCTTTGGTGTTGCGAGAAGCTATAGCAATAGTCACAGTACAGATGTCAGAGCCGGCAGTTGTAGGTCGAATTGGAATTTTCATTGCGATTCGGTTTAAAGTGAAATTGTTCCTATATGTTAATAACGTTTCAATTATGTACGCACCTTGCCTAAACAATAGGTTCCGATTTGTGTGAATAGCAAATTCTTCAAATTCAGCGCACTACAGTGACCTCTTAATAATACTTTTAACATTCCAACATATTTTCTATCCCTACTTGGCATTTCAGTTTGAAGAGAAAATGACCTAAAAGGCCTTGCCTGAAAACTTTACGTTTGCGATGTAGCCCGCCATGGGTCACCACGCACGCCTCCCCGCTGTTAAAAGCTTTTACCCCAAAGATTAAGCGACGGCATTTCTTACACGAGTTATTCAGCCACTGATGAATAATTCTACGGCGCTTTAAGGAACCACCGCCGCCAAACCACCACGTCGCTGATGCTTCGTGCGTCATGTGAACTTTTAAGCAGAAGATAATTTCATGCATTAACATGGTAAAATATGTACATGCGAAAAAGCATAAGGACGAGGGTTGGCAATTGACACACCAAAGAAGGTGTACGTGTTTATGTGTATTATGTGAATATGTCTAAAGCTTATAAGTCCCGCAATTACAGATGAATGTGCTGCAGTAAAGAGACGGCGAGTATTTTCCTGAACGACATAATGAGTGATTTATATACAGCGATAATTAGTGCCCTTCGGGTAATCAAGTGAACTACAAGCAAATTACGCAAGGGCGAAGGTGAAGTAATAAAATAATAATAAGAATCATAAAAACCAAAAAGCTGAGTAGGAAGAGCAGTTTTAAAAGAAAACAGTGAAGGTGTGCTTTAAAACGACGGATCTAAATAAATTGTGTGGTCGAACGGAGGGATGATGTGACGACCTGTTCTTCTACCTAGCCTTTTAGATCCTGTAGAGTTTTGATGTGTAAAGTAAGTGGTGTCATTCTGTTGGCTTCATTGCCACTTCTGTTGCTGCATCATCATTAGCATCAGATGAGAAGCAAAACGTCCGAGTGTCGGTCACAATCCGATTTCCTGCTCCACCGATTCCCCAGTCGTTCATAGAGAACGAGCTCAACACCCCCGTCAGCGCAGACCCATCCAAACAAGATTAACCATGTGGATATACTTGTGGAGCACACTGGTCATCTGCCCATACTTTGCCATCGGGTACTTGAACGTGTTCATCAGCCACAAGGAGATGATGAAGTTAATGGGTAAGTACATTTATATTCTATTTCTCATGTTAAGTCGTTGAAGGTACAAGCTCATTGGTGTTAGACCACTCACATTTTGTCTGGTGGGTTTCGTGTGGCTGTACTTCCACAAATGGCAGACGATTATGTTTACGATATTTTTAAACTGAAGAACAAAAATGGGCGTCACTCTTTAGACGGTTGGTTGCTACTCGGCTTAGATCAATTTAGTTTCAGTTAAGCTAAATGCAAAAATCATGTCAGAAAGTCGTTCAATCGACTGAAGCGAAACAAAACTGCCGCATCACGCGAGCTTTTCCTCGTGCTCTTTTATTTCTGCATCATTCCCCAAGCTGCCATGTCGTATGGCCTCTTCTAGATACACACACGCACACACACACACACACACACTCACTACATGAGCCTCTTTTGTTATCGCACATATAATAAGCGACGCTGCTCACTTTTTTCATTCAGGAGTCATCAGTTGCTCGTTTTCTTGCACCGCATTTCTGATTTGCTATAGTCACACACAATATTATGTGAAGCTTATAGCCACTCGATCCGATATCAGGATATCAGGATAAAGGACTGTGAACGCGAATCAATCAATACTTGATGGAATATAATGAGGTTTTCTTTTTTTTATTGTTGAAAACCTCAATGTAGCATGCGGCTTCGGCTTTTGTCAGCACCACATCCGTGATGCGATGTATTTATATTGGTTATTATGTGTGAATGATGTGTGTTGTATAGTTAAATGTGGATCAGCGTCGGGTGGTGATGGCGAAGAAGTTGCAACGTCTAAATACTATCAGTATATATTGTTGTTGAGTCATAGTTGTCGAAGAATAGAGTGGCGAGGGGTAGCTACGTCTTTTTTGTTTTCCAATTTTTCTGAATACTCATTGGAGAATGGTTTATGAAAAAGAAAACTAATGGCTGATTTAATGGGAAGCGATAACTTTTTGTTATACGGGACAAGCCCTCTTATAACTGAAACGAATTTCATTGGGAATTCGGTTGATTATAAAAACGTGGAACTACAAATTTGAGTGAGTAGCTCAGTTTGGTGTTATCGTTTGAGCCATGAAGTGTCAGGGAAGGTCGCATTATATGGATTTATTTAAATCCCGGTTTTTTGTTATTAAGAATTAGGTCAAATCTATTGATAGAAAAAATTCGTATCGTTTCCAAATGCGTTGAACACTACACACTGAACAGTCTTTAAGCAACGCCATACCACGTACTGTGAACGTTCTCCTTGTACTCAAAATTCTTCTCAAATTACCCAATTTCTTAAATATTTAAATTTCATGATTATATTAAATATGCTAATATGATCATTGGCAAGATACAATTTGTACTCTCATCTCAAAACGAAAAACACGATTCAAAATCCAGCAACTTCCCTTTAGGCTCATCATGATTAAACGATATGGATGCCCTTGATGAATAAGTATCAATATTCATTACAGATCGACTCATTATTTCGACATTCTCCAGATTGCTTCTCACAAATATACCAATTATATGTCAAGACGAACAAAGACTATGTATATAAGTAAGTTAATCGTCCTCCCACACATGTGACTGTGTGGTGTTTTGTCTCAGCTCCTTCAGCAAAGTTACACAATTTATGAAGCCTTGTCGTCATACAGGGGAAAGCTTCCACAAGCTTTATGACTGTAATCGGTTATACCCACAGCGACTATTTATTTTCCGGTTTTTATCAGTGGCAAACGACACACACTCAGCGGTGGCACACATATGCTTCGTCTGTCGTATGTGAACGTGCGTTATTGATTGTACACATCGAGAAGGGAATAATTGCCAGCAATTAAAGCTAATTGTGTTACAGCAAGACTTATTCTCGTGTATCCGACACTGGGCCGGGTGGATGGAGGAACAATTTTCTTTGTTTTCACATCGTGGTTCTTCGAATTGATTGTCTTGATTGGCTTCGCGCGACAATTGTCATTGTCACGAGACGATGAATCTTATCGCGACGTTATAGCGTAAGAGCATCAATAAAATTTGACTTGTATAATGTATATCGCACTTGCTGATGGCTGTTGACTTTTTATTTTTGGTTGAGTTGCTTGTTGAATTTCAGTATTCAATCTTCAGCAGCATTGATTTGGAGAGTCTTTGATGTCGTTTCTTGGAAGCACTTGAATGTTGTTTCATATATATTAAATTCGCCTTCATGCACGTGCTGTGGGTATGCGATCATCCACCAATTCCGATTCAATCAAAAACATGTATTGCTATTTGTTATCACTTTTCTTGTGTTGGCAAGGTTTCTTTCGAGAAAACCCTTCAATTAATATTTAATTGGTTTTCCATATGCAACCGTGATTGGAATTCCGTAGCATAAATTTCTATTCGATCTTTTGAACATATTGGCATGGAAACGTTTATCATCTTGTTAAACATGAAGTGTTTCAACTTTCAAGTACGGCAATAGTAAAAGTAGCTTTTATTACTTTAGCTCTTCGTCTATGAAAATAATTTCACATCAAATCAAATATATAATCAATTTGATGCTCAACAAGTAGATGGAAAAACTTATTATTGGATGCGTGAAATATGAAGTAAACTATGACAATAATTTGTTACCAAGTAGCAAGCTTCTCGATGTGTTTACAAAGAGACAACTTCAGCTAAGAACATGTCTGACAGACAATAAAGTTAAGCAACATTATTCAGGCTTAACAATGATACCTTAATTTTCATCTTTGCCGTCAACTTTTAATGAGTTCCACCATTCCCACTCCATAAATGTATAATTTCCATATTTAGAATGAAAAGTGTTTCCACCTACACTCCCTTCGCCCTGAAAATCACAAATCATTCACTGCTACACCGAAATTGTCAACAACATCAAGAAGAAGAAGAAGAATCGCTGAAAAAACGCGCATCACCAAAAAGACACCAGAGAACAAGATGAATTGCAAAGAAGAACGACAATTGCGTTTGGAAAACATTAATTATAATTTGAAATGGATGAAGACAACAAAGCAGAGACATGAGAAAGGTGTGGGATCTATGCTTTTGACACTGCCGGCATACGGTCGTACACACCACCATCCTCCTCCTAGAACGACTCCACACCACAATTACATCACTCTATACCTACAATGTATGGATGTGCATATAATAAAAGGGACTTAGCAAAACTCTGATGCGGAAAGCGCTTACCATATATACGAATATACCATATATAGTTGATTCAAGGAAACCCTGCCACACACGGAGAAAGCGGGCGTCGGTTGAAATGCCGTGCCGAAATGGGGTGGCAAATTGTGTGTATATGAGCGAGTTTTTAAATGAGCTTCGAATTCCCCTAAGAGCAACTTTATATCCTTTTGATGCTGTGTGCCAGAAACATATTGCCATATCAATAGGCAACATATTTTCATGTACACGAATTGTGATCCAGATAAATAGCCAAGGTGCGGGATATTATGTGTAAAACGGGGGTCGCTATGCAAAAAAAAGAAAAGAAAGGGAGACGCCCGCTTTGACGTCGTGTTGCTTCTCAGCATTACGGTGGCGACATTGTCGGTCTTCAATTTGTTAGCATGAGACCCATGTTGTTCGACGAAATTGGTATATCTTCAGTTTCGTAGTTCCAGGATTTTGATGAGGTGCAAAATGGAAAAGTTTGCGATATTTGTGTCAAACTTTCTAATACCAGACTACATAACTTTCGTGAATGGATTTCAATAGATGAGCAACTTTAAAAGGCGCGTCTGGATGTGCAAGCAGTAAACACCCTTAATGTTTGCACGTCATGCACGATGCATCCTAACAGTGTTCTTGCTGGCACCAGGCAGGAGGATTGATGCATGGTGTCTGCCGATTTAAAGGGATTACTATATGCCATCATTTAAAACAAGGCATACTATATGTACATGTGAGATTGCCTAATATTATCACGAAACGATCAGTGAACAAACTATGCATGCTGGTTTTCGTGCAGATACGGCGACTGCAGCTTGCAGCACTTTTCTACAACCAAAAGACAACCGACGCTCTGCTTGCCAATCCGATAAAGTGTGGATGCGAAATGAACAGTCAGACGATTCTGGCTGGAATCGCTATATGCAGAGTACGAATGTTCTCGGACGGGATTTGTGGCAGACGCATAAAGCAATATGCTGTACTCAATGCGGCATCTATAGCATTTACCTTGTATAGGGAGGAGGCATAGTAAGTTCCTCGCATGGCAATGAATTAACGTTTAAATAAATATTGTGGAAACATGTACGATTGCCAAAGCCAGCGGTTCTCCAGATCGTAGGAGCGGTGAGATACGGGCACAAGCTATGATGCTCTAAGTTTGTGATGGCACGTTTACACCGTTTGTTTTGCATTATGTTCAAGAAGATGAGAAATTAACGCAGGGATTTTCAGTTTTGCAACTGTTAAATTTAGATTGCGTCTTGTATTGTGGGATTCCAAACTTGTTCCGCAATATTTGGGAGTTACTTGGATT
>JANSTS010005785.1:14252-25580 GCA_026546915.1 Sylvicola fuscatus | reverse complement strand
GAACGAAAATTATTCCACATGGAATTCAAATTGCGGTATAATTGGCTGAAATATCACAACCAGCTATTGTTAGTGGGCTGAGACATCTTAATGTGAAGACGTGAGGACGAAGGGACAAATTAAAACAGCAATCGACCCTGAAATGTTGAAAATATCCCAGCAAAGCATCCGAAGCATTTTCCAAAATGAGATGAAGGTAAAGCCTCAAAACAAAGTTCCAAAAGGCAAACGAGGAGAACAGCGGCACCAAGAAAATGAAATAGGAAGGAAATGCATCAGCTAAGAAATCAAAGAAAAAGCAGACAAACACAGGACGACAAGGAGGAATACAAAATACGTTTTAACTTTTTTAACTTATCAAAAAAAAAATTTAAATAAATACGAATGTTC
Organism: Sylvicola fuscatus; assembly: GCA_026546915.1. Classification (NCBI taxonomy): domain Eukaryota; kingdom Metazoa; phylum Arthropoda; class Insecta; order Diptera; family Anisopodidae; genus Sylvicola; species Sylvicola fuscatus. The sequence continues at coordinate 25,190 of JANSTS010005785.1, read as the reverse complement.
ACACCAATTCGTAAATAAAAGATTCATTTTATTCCTATTTTCATAAATGTCGATTTTTCAACCAATATTTCTCATAAGAAGTATCAAAGTAATAGTAATAATTTAATAAAAACAATAAATAATAAAATTACGTCCAAAACCACTTGCCACCCTAAGTGACATCTGTGTCAATTCCCGTTTTCCACCAGAGCGCCTCTTGAGGAGTTTAAAGGAAACACTTGTACCGGTTCAGTTTGTCGTGTTGTCCTGCTCGCCCTCACATCTCGGCCTACTGCAGGCCATAGCAGCTGCCGCATATACAGCGCGACCTCCTCCAGCTGTCTCCCTCTAGCCACTTGACTGGCCATACCAAGAGCAAAGAGTGAATGAAACAACCCTGGCAATCCCTGAAGCCAGTCAACAACCGAAAACGATTCGCACCGCAAACCGTCGATACAAATCTTCACGTAAGCAGCGAGTACAATTCTTGTAAAGACTTTAGAACGTGTTGAATTTTTGGTGCATCATTTTGCTGGCCATTTACAGCATAATTTTCCTCAGGTGAGTCAAAAACTGTTTACCACAGATTAACTAACCATCTATCTAGTAGTTTTTTAATTGTGTGATTATTGATTTGTGTGGCCGCATCGCCTTTGAATCAACGAACGCAAGTGGCGTGGGTTCGTCCATATTACCCAATAAAATGTCTATAAAGTTTGTATGGGCCCGAAAATGGCTGCATTTTGGTGGCGAAAACTGCCTGAATAATTGCCGAAATGGCAATGGCTGGCCACCAATGTGCCATTAGATGGATAAAACTCCATCTTATTGTGGTGGTTTCCGTGAAATTACGTCGAATCGCTAATTCGTGCTGTGCCAGTCGGTCGATTTGTGTGACGCGGTGCCAAGCTGCATACAAATTCCACTTAACGAGCGAACGCTCTGAACAAAATGGCTCGCCGTTTGTATGACGGCGTTGTATGGCGTTTGCCGTGAAAATACTTTTCACGATTTTCCACACTTTGGCTGGCCGCATCGCAAAGCGGTTTTCTATGAAAATTCTAGAAAAAATTCACCTATCAAATGGCATCGTTGGTTTTTCGACTTTTCATAAAAAATAATTTTTTAGCACATTTTCGCGCCAAAATGTCTGCTCACAGAACTTGTCGCCACTTTGTATGGCGTCTTCAGTGGAAAATGCGTAGATCGCCTAAAACATTGATTTAACCGCCAATTCAATGTGGGTTTTCAACAGTTTTTCCATTTTCTTCAGGAAAATTAAACATTTTCCGTTCTATTTAAAGTTTTACTCGACGACTGACGCTTGTTTTTATTCGAGTTTGTTATCAAATTGCGGTCACTTGTATGCGTGCGTGTATGTTTCATACAAATGTATGCGTACACGCACTGTTGTTTATGTTTGTTTGTTTGAAAAACGATTTTAACGATAACAACGGTTTTAAATCATTTATATTGACGATAATTTTTGGTGTTGTTACAGATTTACTTGGTAATTTAAAAACAAAAAGTACAAATTAACATGGCCGAGAAACCAAAGCGACCACTCAGCGCGTACATGCTGTGGCTGAACGAGACACGCGAGTCCATCAAGAAGGAGAATCCCGGCATGAAGGTGACTGAGATCGCCAAGCGTGGCGGTGAGTTATGGCGTGCCATGGGCGACAAGTCCGAGTGGGAGGCGAAGGCGGCCAAACTAAAGGAACAGTACAACGTCAATATCAAGGAGTTCGAGGACAATGGCGGCGTCAAGGAGGGCAACAAGAAGAGGAAAAAGGCGGGCACCAAGGCTCCCAAAAAGAGCAAGAAGAAGCAAGAGTCCGAGGAGGAGTCCTTCGACGAGGAGAGCGAATAACTTTAACTTCCTTGTTTCGTTTTTCATATTTTTTTCTAAACAAACCATTCATTCATGAATTCAAATCAAACAAACAAACAATTATTAACGTAAATCATTTCTATTAACATCAATTAATATTAACGTGTGTTTTTCCAACAACAAAAATTCTGAATTAAATTTTCATCTTAAATATTTTGTAAGTGTCCCATTCCAAGATTAGTACAATTTCTTGTAACTTTAGTATTTCATCTGCTCTAACTCTCACAAATGTAAATGTTTTCAAGTTCTTTTTTTAAAATTAGAATATGTATTTTTTTTAAGTGCAATTTGTGGTTGGCCAGCTTCAATCGAACCATTTATGGGAGCGGCTTAACCACTGGTCAGTTTGCGCAAAGCCTGTAAATTTGCTGTTCTCGCCAGTATTGCACCTCTTGTTTCCTGCGTACTGGGAAATCTTTCAATGATACATGTTCATATGTTCAATGGATTTTTTTTATTTGGGACATGTTTTTTTTTAATTTATTAATTATACGTAAATATATATATTAAAAAAAATAAACTTGTGTGGTTTTAACTGTGGATTTTTTGCAGAATATCGGATTTTCTGTCCAGGGCGCCAATCCATGTGGATTTCTGGAGCTCTAGATGGTTTTAGTAACAATTAAATTATTGGAATTGCATTTCATCTGTAATTAATTGACGCTCTTGAAGAGAATAACAGAGAATTTAAAGGATTCTTTGGGTTATTGACCTTAAATGGATAGATAATTAATTGATGCAGGCCGGTGGAATGGGCAGTACACCTTGCTCCTTTGCTTTGTTGATATACAATTGCATAATTTACATGAACATTAGTTATGTTGTGGTATGATAGCATTGGGGGAGTGTTGTCACAATGAGGAGAATGCATTCAAGACATGTCTTTGGGCATTTCAATCATACCTTCACTCCCACATCAAATATTAAAGCTCTTAGATTTCAATGGAATTAATTCACATGTCTATCTAATTGGCAACGTTTTGATTATGCAAATAGTTCAGGAATTTCAGTAAATTCTATTGATTTTGGACTTTAAATTTTCTGGGTAAAATTAAAGCCTGTCAGATTGTCTAACCGTCATTTTATCAGTTTGATTTTTTATTTTTATTTATTTGATAATATCTGAATACAATATAATATATAGATGTATTAATAAAGCATTTTTTTAAATTTAAAACATTTTAAAGTATTTTTTCTAAACAAAGAACCAAACTGGCAACGCTGACATTTGTTTCAAATCCTAAAATTTACTGAGCTGAGCTTTGACAGCCGGCAATTTCATTCAGCGTGATTAATCAGGATTTAATTAAATTGCAACACTTTTATTAAACTTGTGAAATAAAAATAAATAAATAGTTTATAATAATAATTATTCAAACACCCAAGTGCCGACAAAATGACTGCATTCGAAGGTAAATACGTAATTTTAATTGCCATCACCGGTTGTATTTGAAAATGGATTCTTTCCAGAATTTGGAGTCCTGCCTGAACTAGCGAAGGCAATCGATGAAATGGAGTGGACGTAAGTTGACCTAACACAAAATAATTCATCTGCTTCTAAACACTTTCCCTTTAGTCTGCCAACAAACGTCCAAGCTGAAGCGATACCGCTCATCCTCGGCGGCGGTGATGTTCTGATGGCGGCTGAGACCGGCAGCGGCAAAACGGGAGCCTTTTGTCTGCCTATTCTGCAAATTGTCTGGGAAACGCTGCGTGACATAGCTGACGGCAAAGTCGGCAAAGGTGTGACAACTGGATCGATAAAGTCGTGGACAATGTCATTTCTTGACCGTGGCAATGCGTTGGCTGTAACGCCAGATGGTCTGCGTTGTCAATCACGCGAATTCAAAGAATGGCATGGTTGTCGTGCCACAACTGGTGTGCATGGTCCCGGACGTTACTACTATGAGGCCACTGTAACTGATGAGGGACTGTGTCGCGTCGGTTGGTCAACACAGCGGGCCGCATTGGATTTGGGTACATGTCAGTTTGGCTTTGGATTCGGTGGAACTGGCAAGAAATCGAATCGCAAACAGTTTGATGACTACGGTGAAGCGTTCGGCATGCACGATGTCATTGGATGTCTGCTAGACTTGGTTGGTTGTGAAGTCCGGTTCTATAAAAATGGCGTCGATTTGGGACGTGCTTTTACAATGCCCAACCAGTTGAAGGGTGATACATTCTATCCGGCGGTTGTGCTGAAAAATGCCGAAATGTTGTTCAATTTTGGCGAAACGGCGTTCAAGCATAACATTCCCGATGGAGCGGTGGCGTGCTGTAAAGCGGAAGAGAAGTTTGTTGGCACCAATCCTTTGGCACTTTCGGCGCCCAGTTCGTCTGATACAAAGCACAAATTAAATGCACCTCAAGCCATTATCATTGAACCATCTAGAGAACTGGCTGAACAGACTGTTGATCAAATCACCAAATTCAAGCGTCACCTCATGAATCCAGTCGTGAAAGAGTTGCTGGTTGTCGGCGGCGTTAATGTCAAGGAACAAATGTCCGTTTTGCAGTCAGGCGTTGATATTGTCGTGGCTACACCTGGTCGACTGGAGGATCTTATAAGCAACGGATATGTTTCACTGGCACAATGTCGCTTCTTTGTGCTGGACGAAGCTGATGGCTTGTTAAAGCAAAACTACGGTGACCTGATTGCACGTATTCACAAACAGATTCCAAAGATAACACCGGATGGCAGGCGGCTGCAAATGATCGTGTGCAGTGCCACCTTGCATTCGTTTGAGGTGAAAAAAATGTCGGAGCGTTTAATGCACTTCCCCACTTGGATTGACCTGAAGGGCGAGGACTCTGTGCCAGAGACAGTGCACCATGTTGTCGTCAATGTTGATCCTCACGCCGACTTGGCATGGCATTCGATGCAACAACACGTGCCAACGGACGGCGTCCATGCCAAGGATAACTGCCGGCCAGGTTTGAATTCGGCGGAAACCTTCTCGGAGGCTGTGAAGATGCTGAAGGGGGATTACTGTCTGCGTGCCATCGATGAACATAAGATGGATCGAGCACTGATTTTCTGTCGCACGAAAATTGATTGTGATAATTTGGAGAAATACATGAAGATGAAGGATGCTAGCCGGTACTCGTGCGTCTGTTTGCATGGTGATCGTCCACCAGCAGAGAGAAAGTCTAATTTGGAGGCGTTCAAAGGGCAAAAGGTTAAGTTTCTTATTTGTACCGATGTGGCTGCAAGAGGATTGGATATTTCAGGATTGCCGTTCAGTAAGTTAATTGTTGCCGTCTGAAGAGAAATTAATGTCATTAACTCCTTTTTTCTATAGTGATTAATGTGACGCTTCCTGATGAAAAATCAAACTACGTACACCGAATTGGACGAGTAGGACGTGCAGAGCGCATGGGTCTGGCCATAAGTTTGGTATCAACAGTGCCGGAGAAGGTCTGGTACCACGGTCAATGGTGTTCATCTCGGGGTCGTAACTGTTGGAACACAAGGCTGACAGATGAAAAGGGCTGCTGCGTCTGGTACGACGAGAGAAATGTAAATATCCTATCAAGTCCTTTTTAGGCGTTACTAATTCTTGAACTTTTAGTATTTACTGGAGATTGAGGATCATTTAAAGATTACCATTCAACAAATCGGCACTGACATGAAGGTTCCAATCAATGAGTTTGATGGTAAAGTTGTCTACGGCCAAAAAGTAATGAACATGGGCAGCGATTATAAGGATCATGTCAAGGATCTTGTTCCAATCGTTCAACGACTGTCAGAGCTGGAGTCTAGGACTCAACTCTCCTATTTGAAACGTTTAAATGCATCAATGAAAGTATAACTGTTAATCGATTTAATTAATTTTAATTATCCTGTAATTTATCAACTCTTATTAATTCGTTTATAACTAAAACAATTTTTGAAGCTTTTTAACAATAACTTGTTAAATAAATTTATTAATTAGTTCGAAACGCGTTCGAAAAATAACATGCTTCGAAGTTATCTGTCAATGGTACAGAGAAAAAAAAGTCAGCTGGTTGTCAACCAAACAATTTATTCCTCGTAATTACAGCCGTATCCGTCTAACAATTGACCACCGAAAAGTATCACAAATAGTAAACAAAAATTGGGGAAAACTCGCCCGGAAAAACTTTATAGAAAAACCTTGCCCCCATAGTGAATGGTTCGCCCAATTCCAGCAGAACAATGTCAAAAAACTGTTGTGCCAATAATACCTCAGAGACGGGCGGCAATGGCACCGGCCCACCCACAGAAGAGCGACTTCTGGAGTGGCGCGAGGAGGCGTCCGCTATCATGCGTGACGTTAAGGATCATGTAAAGGAGATTAGCATCGCCAACAAGATTCAATCACACTTGATGGAGATTTTCCTGAATGTCACCACACTGGAGGAGGAACGATTTTGCGTCAAAGTCTCTGGACAAGGCTTTCAACTGGCTGGTCGTGACTATGATACAAAAGAACTGCTGGATGTCGACAAAGAAGACGAAGAAGACAACGTCTTTGAGACTCCGTACGCGCTTCTTAGCTCAATAAGTCAATGTTATGTGCAGTCGTTTGGCAACAATCTAATTGAAGCCCTAAATACTTTAAAAGACAACGAATGAATTGATAAACCAAATTATTTTTAATCTACAGTACTCATTTTTGTTGTATTTTAATTAATTTACTGTTGTATATGTATTTACTATTTTTATGGCAATTATTTTACAATAATTTGAATAAATAATGAAATTTTAAGAAGCTCTGGTGTCATGACAGCGTCTTTATGTAAATTACATGGATTGGTGAGGTCGTTTGCTGTTTGTACAGACTGGTGACGAGAAACTACGTCGCCAGTGACGTCAAAACGCCCACAGAATCCAAGGGATGTGGTATCGATTAATCGCTTTGTGAGGTGTCGCTTCTTCCACGAGCGTAACAACTTCATTGACTGCAGGGATGTGTGTATTTTAAGACGTACCTTATTTTGTAACCGAAAGGGCATAACGGAAAAAATCGTTAAGTTGGCACAAGCGCAGTAGGGCCGCCTTAAATGCTGGAAAATCCAAGCAAAGGTCTTTTTTAAACGACTTAAGTCAATTTTTTTATTGTTTAAAACTGGTTTACATGTTTAATTAATCCCAAAAACGCTAAAATCGTTATTAACAAAACTGGTGAAATTTTCAGTGACTTTATTTGTCACCAGCAAAATCTAGTACAATCGAAGTGACATTTGGTCGGGATTGCGCCCACAGTCGCGCAGCACATCCCTTGGTTAATTGGAATTTGGATACGAGTTTGCAACGCGCGCAGACCGCTGCCTCAAAGAATATTGTTGTAATCGAGTGTGTGTCAACTGTGAACTGTCGCCAGCCACTCGCCAGTCGTTGAGTGTTTTGTTAATGGCGGATGTGTGTAATCGCGACGTCTCCCCGTGCCTGAGTTCGTATTAGTGCAAGAAATCTGTGTAAAATCAATTATTTATTAACGCCAAACAGAAAACGCAAAAAGAAACAACTGAGTGAACAGTGCATCATCCGAGCCATTGGATAACCAACCCAGCCAACAACAGTGACAAGCGACGACACGGTGAGTAGAGAAGTGACATGCGAACATGTAACCCGCATTTGGAATTCACAATTCGCGATCGTGACATTTTGACATATATCGGTGGTCGATCAATTACCTTTTTTTCAACAAAATACATTTAACGGAACAAGCAGGTTTTATTATTAATCTGACAGCACCTTCGCGTGATTCCCCGCAGGGATAAGGGCAATATCTCTGATACGTTATCGCCTCCCGACAATTGTGATACAGTTTTACAACTGCCAGATGAAAAAGTTGAATGGAAAACACAAAATTTAATGAAAAACGTTTAAGAAAAACATGTTACGTTTCCCAATTTCCCAGTGTGGCGCACGCCCATCGCCATAAAGATAAGAGGCTCCACACATTGCAGATGTTTGGCTGCGCTTACACAGAACAATTCTCGCTGTAAGACAATAGCCGTTGCAGTGAGAACTTTTAATTAGAATAGAGGCGCGAGGTCAGCCGGTCTTTATTAGATAAACGCATTAAAGACCGTGTGAGAATTATCAGCATACGAGTCGCATGCAAGTGCACTCATCGTCGCATAGATCGCGGGGGGCCCTTTTTCAACCGTTTTAGATGTTTACCCCATTGATCAGTATTTACATGGGCCGTCTCCAACGGCTCGTTCCATCCAATAAACTTGAACGCTAATGGAGCGTCAACAAAATTGAACTGTCAAGGTCATCTCGTCACAGTCGTTTCGATGGCGAACCGTGCACACATGTGCCGCGGAAATCAGAATACATGACATAACAGAGCCGCCCTCCTGTTTAGATGATTGCGCCAATTGTGTGGCCAGCGTGTAACGGCAATTTTGTAATTCTGTTCTCTCAGGCCAGAATCCAATCTGTGGTGAACTTTGACGTTAGTGACCTTTATTGCACAAATCAATAAATGGGAACCGTTTGCGAGTACGACGCCATTAATTTCGTATTGTTTTGAATGGTTTTTTTTTTACTTATCAATTGGACGCAAAGATTACGAGATTTAGCTGAAAATTTATTAAGACGAAATTAAAAAACCAAATATCAAGGCGATGGTATTTTGAAATTGAATGAATCCAAACGATGCGATTTTCTCAAGCAACACCACTGACAGTTGCTGGTCCAATAATAGATTCGTCAGTTATTATTGGCGAAATGCGTCTGATGACAGTATTTCGGTGGAGCCTTAGCAATTTACTAAATTCGCATAACTGTATTTCATATGTAAACAGTCGAAATTGAGTTCAACTCTTTGCGTTGGCCTTGACCGAAGGCGTCTTGCATCTTCACATGCGTCTATTGTTGCCAAATTTGACATGAAAATATCGATTGTTCCAGCATTTCTCATGTCAAACCACATGAATTGGCCCAAAAAAAAAAACTTGTTTGGCAACCTTTTTGGCGCTAAAATATTTAATCAATTAGTTTTCGTGTAATTTTCATGAAATTGCAGACATATTTCCATCAAACTAATGTGGAAATCACCGACGAAATCGCGAATGTTTTGGTTGCAAACAACAGTTAATTAGTTCCACTTTCTTTCTCCTCTCATTAAGTTTTTATTTTGTTTCTCGCCGTTCTTCATGTATTATTTCCTCAAATGTAATTTCTTCGCGCCACTGGCAGTTCTAATCCGCCTCGTGAGTATCATGTTATCTAATCGTGATTACCTCAATGACCTTCACTTTTCAGACAATTTTCTTCACGACATTGTTTACAATTACAATCGCACGACTCCTCGAAGTGACTTCTTTCAGCTGAAAATGTCAATACATCGCCCAATTTGAGTCAACAAAAAAACAAAAAAAAGTTGTTCATGTAGGCTGTCTTGCACGAGTACGTAGGCATTTTACCGGAACTATTTCTCAACATGTGTGCTCATATGTGTAAACTGGCAACCACTTTCACTATTTCCATGCGTTTGAATCCACAGAAATCTGGCCGTTCGTCGCGGCAATTCGACAATTATAAGATGTAACAAGCGTCAAAATGGTTGGAAATAATCGTCTTCTAGAATTAAGATGATTCAGATTGGCGAATTATGATAATCTTGAAATGTTGTCTTATGATTACGCAGAAAACGTTCTTTTGGGACGCAAAAAGCTGTTCTTGACGAATTCTCTGCTCCCATTTCCTAAAAAATTCTTATCGTTTTGTTGAGTTATATTTATACGCTAATCGCCAATTGTCTTGCAAACTGTGTGAGCAAAGGCGTTTTGTAAGTCGACCACCCGGCCAAGCTGAACAGCTACGCGCCTATCGTGGCGTGTTTGCCTCATTCAACAAATTGCGTCCATCAAGTGCAAATATTGTCAGGCTGTGAAACACTTGCGCGCCGGAGCTTCTGTGTCGTCCGCTTCTTATCTTATCACATACTAGCGGAACAGTTTTCGAAATGCGTACAATTTTCCATGAAAATCGGCGACGCGGATGGCCAGCACCCACCCACGTTTGAATTGTGGAGACTGGCACGGTTGCCAGTGCAAGATTCCATCATTTCGGAGACAGATAAGAACGGCTAATTGAAATGCTAATTTTTTAAGAAGTTCATCTTATCATTACAAGCAAACGTCAGCCCATTGCATGGCTTTTGTGCGTTTGCGTCAACATTAAGAGGCCGAGTTGCTGTGGACTGTCGTCGAAATGTCTAGAACATGCCGCAGTTATTTTATTTAAGATGCAGTGGTTGCTTGTTGGCGCCGCCAAGACATAGATTTTAAACATAAAAGATATAAGAAATAATTACTACAACTCTTGCCACATGTGAAATTTATTGATTTCCTATATGTTTTATGACCAACTGGCCGTTAGAGGAAAACTTTTCTTCCTGGCCAGCACGACAAAAGTTGCCTCATTTCGTCCATGCTCGATTACAATCCAGATATGCTGGCACACATGTGGATTTAATTGAATACGTCGACAGTCAGCCTTGTTCTTTCTATCGATTTGTTTCGTCATCCACCCTTTGGTGTCCTCAAACCGCATGCAGTCAGGATCTTTGAATGGCTTTCCGTTTTTTATTTGTCCAGCCAAAATCAACCATTGGAATTGTGTCCCAATCGATTTGCCACTAATTACATTAATCGCGTCTGAATTATGTAATTAAAGAGAATTATCTCCAAGAAAAAGGTGTGAATGGCTTCCATCGCCCCCCTGACCCCTCGTATTTCTGTTTATTATCACATAAAATGTAATTAGAAAAGTTTTTGAATTAATTCCTATCTTTTTTCTTTAAAGTTTCAACTGAAACTGAAACTCACTGATAAGCGAAGCTGCAAAAGTCATCGCTCGAGTGCCACTCCAATGTGATTTCTCCCGCACTGAAGACGCCCGTTTCACTTCAAGTCTGCACCCACAAAACTAGAAAACAAATAATTGACCCAATTTCGGGTGAATACTGTCTAATAATTTTTGATGTGCTTCCAAGTAGATCGTCCAATTTAATGGAAGAAAGTGGTCATTGGTATCGATGCGCCTTATTGAACTCATGGATGGAACGATCCGAATAGTTTTC
>JANSTS010005785.1:0-10557 GCA_026546915.1 Sylvicola fuscatus | reverse complement strand
TAGCGTCTCGTAACTGGAGCGCGCACACAAGTCAGTCGGATCATGGATGACGAAATGCCCCCTTCAGAGAAAAGCTTCATCAAGGATTTTCACGTTATTTTTTCCCTGTCATTTGTACTCGTAGATACTTGTACTAGCAAGTGGAATTGAGAAAGACAAATGAGACAGATCAAGGATTTAGAAATAATGGCTTTCTTGTTTTAGTTGTGTCTCATTAAAAGTTCTTAACGGAATAGGATAATAATAATTTATTCATTTCTATTCTAGATAAACACGTGGCGTTCGAAATTCCAGCATCAGTTTTCCGGCAACAACCTACATCAACAGTGAAACGTCTCCTAGCAGTGCAGACCAAATCTTGTCAACATGGCGTTTGCTGGACTCAAAAAGCAGATAAACAAAGCAAATCAGGTATTTTGGCAGCTTCGCCGTTAAACGGTTGTCACGCGATTCGTCGGCAAAACACGAAACGAATTTTCACAAGTGAACATTCCGTTCAGATCCTGATGATTGATACAAATCTATTTCCGTCAAGTCCTTTCACTTATTCTTTCTTAATCGATCCAGCTAATACACAAACTTTATTGTAACGTCTCTATTGATGGCGTTTCCGAATTTGTTTGGGCTCTTAGGGGGAGGACTATTTATAACTGCCTCATTTTAAGGATATACTTGGAATCAATAAATACCTTAATTGGGGTTGGTGCTTTTTTTTTGTACAGAGATCAGATGCGTTGGGTTAATTTTTAATTGCGTTTGACTGATTCCTGCCAATCCTTGACCCGTTTAAGGAGCTTAGAAATTTAGAATTCCTTCGACCCAATAATAGCAACTAATTAGTAATTGAAGACAGTGAAACCGAAATCAAAAGCTCAACCTCTGAGATGTTATTAATGAAAAGTTCAATAAAGACGATCGATTTTTTATTTTTGCATCCTTTATTCGCATGAAAGGGAGTTGAACAATGAAATATCACGCACGCACACCACCACACATCCATTGACACACAGGCACGCAGGGTAATTGCGGTCCAAGGGCGATTTCAACCTGTCACTGACACAGTGACCCATTTTCTCTGTAGTTTCGCCACATTTTCGTCATGTTTACTCATCCCCCCCAAGCCTTCCCCCCGCATCCTTTCTTCGCGCTTGTGAGACTGTAGGGCGCGCGCGACCTGCCAGGACTCAGTATATTGGCAATCTCGGCTGAAGGTTGTGCGCAGAATGCCAGTGAGTGGCCGCCATGTCAGAGTAAATCCATAGTACAGCAACAACAAAGTGAATTGTACGTTTCAACACAATATGTATTATGTAACAGCGAGCTTTACGGTATATAAGGACATTGTGGGTATTCCTTCGCCGATTTTGTATCCTCTGCATTGTACGTTTGTGCGAAACAAGTGCAGCCGAAGTGAAGGAACCTTGCCACACACAAAATAGGTCATGGCCATATGTATAGGTAGTGAACTTATTCACGGCATGTACTCCTGCCAGCGTTTTGCCAGCGACTAATTCGCACATCCTTTCATTAATTACTACAGGGACCTTAGGAGTTTTAATTAAATTAATCCGTTTTTGCAGTATGTTACTGAGAAAATGGGGGGTGCTGAGGGCACCAAACTGGACCTGGACTTCATGGATATGGAGCGTGTAAGTGTCCTTTTAATTCTGAATAATTGTTTAGCATTTTAAAGGGTTTTTCTGTTCCTGATCCTTAGAAAACTGACGTCACAGTGGAGCTGGTGGAGGAGCTACAAAATAAGACGAAAGAGTTCCTACAGCCAAATCCAACAGCGCGCGCCAAAATGGCCGCCGTCAAAGGAATCTCAAAGCTGTCCGGACAGGCAAAGAGCAACACGTATCCCCAGCCGGAGGGCTTGCTGGCTGATTGCATGCTAATGTACGGCAAGAAACTGGGCGAGGACAGTGTTTTCGGTAAAAACTTTTGGATTTTACCATCCCCTAAATTTAAGGAAATTTTCTTTATAAATATTAAATGACTTTAGCAATGGCACTTATCGAGATGGGTGAATCATTAAAGCAGATGGCCGATGTTAAGTACTCGCTAGATGATAATATTAAACAGAACTTCCTTGAGCCGTTGCATCATCTGCAGACAAAGGATCTCAAAGAAGTTATGGTGAGGTTTTGGCGTTTTTGTGACAGAGAATGTGCCCAGCCCCAGTGCTAATGTCATTTGTTTTCTGTTTGTTTTCTGTTGTAGCACCATCGCAAAAAGCTGCAAGGACGTCGTCTTGACTTCGACTGCAAGAAGCGTAGACAGGCTAAAGGTAATATTCCGTTGTTCGTTTTCTTTCTTACATTTCAAACGTCTTCTAAAACAATTAATATAATGCGAAAACAATTTAATCTCTTATGGTTTCCTTTAATTTTCTTAATTATTCTTGTTTTACTGAAATTACAAACTTTATTTGATTCTCTCAATTTCTTGATTTTGTTAATAATTTTACCTTTGAAATTAGTTTATTCTCCTCAAGGAAGTCCAATGCGGGGCAAAATAGGTAACATATACAACAAACATATTCTTGAACATCAATTCTTTAACATAAATTTACTTTCTTTTGATTGTACATAGGCTTTATGTTTGTTTATTGTTACTTTATCAGTTCAATTACATCAGCAAATCAACTAGCGTTTGTAACCGAAATTCTGAAAACCGCTCCTTTGCTGACAGCTTGTCTTGTCATTCTGTTAGAACTGTATGCTCCTTTGTCTGACGAATAAGGACTAATTGTCGCACTTTGAACATATTGCAGTTTTAGCTACCCCTTCAGTGCAGTTTTTTTTTGCGTTTTAAAAATACGTTTGCAATTACTATGAAATGTAAAAAAAACTGGAAGGGGGAGAACCCTATCGACAGCATAAAAACATTAAACATTAAACATTCAATGGGTTGGGCTCGAAATGCGCAATAGTCGCGATAGAATCGTTCTATTGCTACCAATGGTGTTGCATTCCCCATTGTCGCGGATCGCGGCTAAATTGGCATTTCGTGACGCAGACTTTTTGCCACAATAATATGCAATTTATGAGAAGTACATGCCATTAGGGACGTTCATTATTACAACGGACGCTCGTTCATGAAATTCTCCATTTATGCTATGCATTTACATCGACAGAAGTTTATGTTTCAAATTTATGTGGCAACGACTGTTCCTCAATAACTCCTAGAATGTACAAAATCATATTAAAATATTGTGAAAACTTTCTCTGATATGTTGTACAGAGTGGAAAATGTGCAAGGAAATGTGCAAAGGATGTTGTGAAAGCTTGTGGAAACTAACTTCTTTTCTGCAGCGCCGGAAAACATTCAAGTGTATCGATTTTGAATTAGTCGAATTATGAACTTTGGCCCACAAAAAATGACGCATCACAATTTCGAAAAACGGAATTTGTTTGGCTGCCAATGAAAACTGTCGGAAATGCCGACTTTTCCCTCCTTGAGAGTTATTTAAATTTTTATGATAAATTCAGCAAATGAGCATACTTTTGACGGCAGCTATGTATTCGATAAGAATTGGCTAACATGAATAAAATATTCGCAGTTGTTTGCAATCGAAAAAAGAAATTATTTGTTTTTATCGTTTCATTATCAATTATGCTTGGTAAACTGTTTCTTAGATACTTACATGTCCATTAGTTGAAATTTTCAAATAATAATATACACATATCAAACATATATAACTAAAATATATTTAATAAAATACATAATATTATCTATATTATATAATTAAGCGGTTAAATTGCTTGGATTTCTTGGGAGCTTCACGTATAAATCCGTTTTTTAGTGTTTATTTGATTACTTTCTATCTTTTTCATTTTATTGTTTCACCTTTGACTAATTAGAACTCATCTGTATTTATTGTTTTATAGTTTTTTTTTTTAGGTTTTTACTAATTGTTTACGTTTTTTTTTTCTCTTTTTTTTATGTATTTTTTGCTTCTTCGAACATCCGATCGCCCGATTGGATCTTATGATTTGTTGTTTTCTGTTTTGGTAAAAAATTGGCTCTACCCACCCACCTACCATGATATTGTGTGCGCATCCCTTCGTCTATTTCATAATCGTTTATGCATTGTTATGTCAAAAACATATTTACAACAACAAAACAAATTGTGAAAAACATCTACCAAAACAAAGGATCTCATATTACAGACGACGAAATTCGAAGTGCCGAGGACAAATTCGCCGAGTCGTTGCATTTAGCACAAATTGGCATGTTCAATTTGTTTGAAAATGATGTAAGTCAAATGCCACCCCTAAGATGCTGTCAGTTGTTAATTGGATTTTTCCTTCCCCCCCGCATTTTGAAACAGGTGGAACAGGTGTCACAACTCGCTACATTCGCTGAAGGTTTACTGGACTTCCATGCCCAATGCACTGACATTTTGAAGATTCTTGTAGAAACTCTCCAAGAAAAGTGAGTATCCTTTCAGTTCAGCTGTCAAATGTAAAAGTTCTGACAATTTGTAATTTCGCAGACGTGAAGAAGCAGCGAGCCGTCCAAAGGCGGAGTTTGTACCAAAGACACTGGCCGACTTGAACATCGAGACACTGGGCGATGGAGGTTCGAACAGTGGACGCTTTGTCCATCCAAACACCACGAATTTCAGTCGCTTAAACAGTCACAATAACAATATTAGTAATAACAACTCCCATCATCATCTCTATGGTTCACAACAGAATCTGTCGCATACGAACAATAAGAATGCGGCGGCATTCTCGCGCAATCGCATGTACGGCTCCCAGCAGAGTCTGTCGTCGTCAGTGGCGTCAAATAGCCGCAACGGCAATGGCGCCACCACCTCATCGCGTTCCATTACCTCATCCGCCTATGGGTACAATTATACGGCGACGACGGCCGCTGCTAGCAATAATAACAATGAGACGGACGTTTGGGCGAATGCCTGGAACAGTCCGCCACAGCCGCAGCCGAGAACGGCGGCGGCCGTCCCGCTGTCAATACACACGAGTAGTGTAGATTACAACAGTCAGTTCAGTAGAAAAAAAAACCTTTTTAACAACGACCCCTGGACAGGTGATTTATTTTTATGTTTTCCATCCCCCTTTTTTATCCTTTTAGTTTTTATTATTTTCATTTAGTTTATTTCATCCCTTCAGAATTTAATTCGGGTTTTTTATACTTTATTTAATTAGAAAACAATTATATTTTTATCATTAGTCGTATTTATTTATTGGAAATATCTTTATATTTTATTTAATGTTGTTCATTTGCACATCCTTCGCTTCATGGCTTATTGTTTTCTGTCATTTCATCATTTTCGTGAAGAACATTCCATCAAGGACATTCATTCATACATCATACAATGCTCCTTGAATTCCCTTTAATCCGTCTTATTTTCATCAATTCCTGTTTTTTAATTAAATACGACGGTTTCTCTTAAGGTAGATTGTCCTGTGACTAAAATATTAAAACAATAATCTTGAAATCTGTCACTCATCCACACATGTCGACCGCAATCTTTGCAATTAACCAAGCATCTCAGTTGTACATACGTTTTTTTAGTGAATGGACCGCAGCTACTGAACGACGCGACGTAGAAATGGTGATGGGAATTGACTTTATTAGTAAAAAATTGTTATATTTACTAACGACGATCGCGGAATGCACCTTTTTATGCTTGTCACCTGGTCGCATAAGTATTTTTAGACGCTTAAATGCTGCCAGTCACCCGTAAATGGTGCAAGTTCCACTATTGACGGATCAATGGTGCAACTTGCTGTCACTTCTGTTAAATGTCATGTAATTTTTATTATGCTAGAAGCTCGTATCTTGAATGACTTCCAGTCATGCGCAAATCTCTGTTGTTGGTTCACTGTGGCTTAATTTGTCTTACATGTGCTTATCTTATTAGATTAGATCGCACCCAAACACACGAAAAGAAAAGAAAGCGAATGAACCAGCCAGTGAAATGCGCGTTTTTCGCTTCAAATTTTGATGTGACTTGAGATTTGTCGTTGCTTCCTTGTGACTGAATTCCTGTTGTTTATGTGGACTTACCGTTTTATATAAATGTTCTGTCTTTCCTCATGCCGCTATTACATATCTTAAACTTATCTATTCTCTTTTTCTTGACACACATAAATGTTAAAGAGGGTATCATTGTGAAACCAACTCATCTGGAATTGGATAATGGTTCGGTGCAGGGACGTTCTGTCAATGGTAAAATTACAACAACAAAACAAACGAATTTACAAAATTCAAATTTATTAAAGAAATATAACCACAATCGAATAGACTTGCATGTGACTTTAATAATTATGTGTTATTGCACTTACAACCCTTAATATTCACGCTTTTACTGCATGCTTTTCTTAAAGCTGTAAGCATCTTAGCTTAGTTGTTCATTTATCTCAACATTCATGTGTGAGCTTTTTAAGATAAGCTTTTGCTATTTCATTGATTCTTATTTGTCGTATTTTACAGCCTCGCCATTGCCATCACCAATGCGGTCACCCGCTAAAACTCCAGCTATGGCAAAG
The DNA here is from genome assembly GCA_026546915.1 of Sylvicola fuscatus. NCBI lineage: Eukaryota > Metazoa > Arthropoda > Insecta > Diptera > Anisopodidae > Sylvicola > Sylvicola fuscatus. The sequence goes on along the minus strand of JANSTS010005785.1, from coordinate 4,033 downwards.
CCAAGTGGCCCTTGTTGTACTGCACTGTACGACTTTGAGCCAGAAAATCCAGGAGAGCTTGGATTCAAGGTAAGATTTTGCACAACAACAAATGCCACGTGGTGCCTTTTCATTGTAACTGTCAAAATTGCAGGAGAACGATGTCATTCAATTATTGAACAAGGTGGATGAGAACTGGTTTGAGGGCAGCGTCAACGGCCGAACCGGCTACTTTCCACAGTCGTATGTCTCAATTGTGGTGCCACTACCTTAAACTGCTGCAAATCGACTACCAAGACACCACCACCCCCCTTACCCCCTTCCTCCCCTCGGTTGAGCAACAATTATATTCACAGACACACAACCACATTCAGTGACAGCCAGTTAATTGTATATTTATTAAGAATTAAGACGAATCGTAACAGCCCCTACCACTTAACACACAAAAAAATACACTACCAGATGGCTGCCAACGTGGCACTTTGATGTTGCTTCGAAGAGCACGTGACGGTTAATTTTCAGGCATGGTAATTTTAATTTTAAAAGTCAAATCAAACCACGTGTTCAACTGCAAACTGTGCAAAACTGTCAAAGCGTACGAATTGTGGAGGATCGTCCTTGCTGACTAATCGTACCGATTATCATTTATTTATTAAATGTTTTTTTAGCAGTAATTTGTTAATCACAGACGTTGAGTGTTTAATATTAAACTAACTTATAACGACTTGATTTTAACGGAAATGTCAGTGGGACATTATTTTCTAGTGCATTTCTCTTGTTATGCTGTAATTTCTGAATGTTTGCTCTGTATATAATGAAAAAGGATAAAGATGAGACGATTAAAACTTCGTTAATTACATAATTAATTGCCATGGTAATCTGCAGAAATAGATTTACATAAATAGTTAAATGGAATGAATGCAGCGAGTGACTTGATTTAAATGAAAGATTGATTTGTTTGTCGCCTAAGTTTGTTTGTCACCTAAGTTTGTTTGTCGCGTCAATCAATATTAATTTAATTAACGGAAATCTGTGATAAGAGTATTGAGATTCGAACTAATTGGCACGTTCTTGCATTCTTTTCTTAAAATCTGTAGCGACACAGCGTTTTGTCATAAAAACGGCTCTCTCAAGACGCTTGAATTTTCCGGTTTCTACACCGAATTTAAGTGAAACTTATAGGCAATAATCTTCTATGTGGGTAAAATCATAAAGAAAACATGTACATACAAGAATTGTTGTAAATGAAATCGACGTCAAAATAATTCAGAGCTATCACACTATAATTAAATTAGTAATTAGGTTTATTTAAAGTACTAAACTAATTAAAAATCGGTTAATTTAAGTTCGTGCTTACTGTCAGCCATGTTAATATTATTTTGTAATTAATTTTTTGTTTTCTTAATATTGTATTTCACTTACAAATCAACTAATTCGATTTCAAATTGTCCGTGTTATTATAATTAAATGATAATTGTTTGAATGTTAAAACGAATGTATTCTTAAAGTTAATAATAATTATTTTTGTTGATCCTTATCTTATTATTGTTTGTCATTAATTTCGTGCGAATTCTCCGTCACCAATCTTTAGCCGTTGGTTTCTTTTCATTTTCTCAACACATTTTGACATTTTGTGGATGGTAAGGGCTTAAACATTAGAAATGTTGATAAACTTGTAATGGAATGGCAATGAATTAATTAAATCAATTTAGATAGGAAATTAAAATTGAATTAAATTGCTGAATGGCGTGTTAAAAATCATATTTAGATATTTTTTGACGTTTGAATTTAAGTCAAACGGCGATAATTGTTCATCATTCTTGGCTCTAAAATCATGAAAATCTCAATTGACTTAATTGAGGCTTAATTTTTGTTTGTTTTTGGCGTTTTTTGTGTAATTTTTCAACAACATGACGTTTTGTTCTAAGTGGTCGGTTTAAAGAAATTCAAATGCGCGTCAATTCCGTTATTTGTATGGTACCTGATGCATTTAATCGAAATGAATGAGAAACGCCTAAAATTTTCAGTTGAAATATGCTAAATAATTTTTATAATTTCGAATCGAGAATTTAAGGGTTAAACAAAAATTTCAAGTTATTAATTGTATACAAGAAAATATATATTGAGCATTATTAAAGCATAAAAAAAAACAATTATTAAGCATTGAATTATACACAAAAAAAAAACCGTAAACTAATGCTGTGGATTTAACTGAACCGAATCGAAAAATTACTTTACAAGAAGATGAATTCATACAAATGAAAACGAACCATTATTATTCGTTTTAAATAATAATTATAAACTTTAATTGATGAAATGTGGGGAGAAAGAGAGAGAGAAAAAATAATAAAATACAAAAAATGAGATAAAAAACTATATTATTCAACCATGACGATGATGCAAATTCATTGCCGGCTATTCTATTTAGATGTTGTATTTGGTGATATTTGACAAACTAAAACATTAATTATTAAAGACATATTCAAACTTATATTTAAATGGATTTAACTAAAAGTCAGAGCAATGTTTATTATACAAAAGGCAAAGCACAGTTAGGACGATTTACAAATCGCCCCCAAAAACAGTTATTAACGGAGTGAGTTTTCTAAAAACAAAATGGCCACCTCCCCAAAAATGAATGAGCAATAACGGTTAAATTGTTATGAAATAATAAAAAAAAGATAGTCGAAATGATGGGCTGAAGTTACGGCGGAGAAGCGTCTGGGTTGAGAGCGAGCAAATCCAATGATGGAGAAATCAGTATTACGAGTAAATCCCCGTCCATTGGCTAAATGGACACGAGATGGTTTCATGGCTGGCATTCAATTCGTTTAACACCTCCTCACCTAAACTTCTTCTAAAATCTATTCTATGACAAACAATTCACATATCCCAACTGAAAACCTGGTCTTCAAGATGCTAAACTGGCACAAAAGAGCCGATTTACACCTCTAGATGGTGACACGTCTTCAATTCGTACAGAATTGAGTGGCGCTCCTCTACAACCCAGCCACGTTTTCATACAACCACACACACACACACACACACAAAAAGGGACTTGGCCACCTAAAACTCCAGCTAAACCAATCGTTCGACATTTACGGCCGCGCACCTTGTCACCTTCTTTAACAAAAAAGGACAATACATAGATTAACTTAAAGTATATTTAAAATTAAACATAAAAAATGATAAAAAAAAAACTAATTAAAAAATTGTATTAAATGTGAATAATGTAATTTAAACAAAGAAAAAAAAACGGGAAAAAAACACAACAAATCAAATCTTAAATCTTTTTGTTATTCCACATCCACCCCCCATCCCCCCGCCCCTCAAGTTTTGAACGTCTTTACTTAAATGTTTAACAAAAAATATAAAATTATGTGAAAAAGCAAAAAAAAAAAAATTACAAAAAAAACGTTTAACATTAAAAATTTGCGTGCCATCTCGTTAGCCACCCACGTGGCAGCCTTGACAGCGACCTCAAACGCGTCGGGCGGCCCCCCTTTTTAATTCTATTTAAATGTTTTTATTTGGTAATCTTTGCAATAACTTGAGGAAAAACTCGCCACCGAGTAATTATCAGCAAATATTAATTATTAAATTGTGTATTTCTCTCAAATATTCAAATGAACTATTTTGATTGTGACAAAAAAAAATTCTCTGTATATCAAAATAAAAATTAAATGGATAAAAAACAAGCATACATAAAGCATAAAAAGAGTTAAATATTGCAAAATAAAAAAAAAGTAAAAAATACAAATGATTGTCATTTTATCTGTTTTCCTAATTAATTATTCCTAATAAATGTGTGGACGGACGGATACATTAAAAACATATTTAATATAAATGTATTAATATGTCGCATGATTATTGTTGATTTAAAAAAAAAAGAAGGTAATTCTGATAATATAATTGAAATGATTAAGAAAAGTACAGTTTTTATTTCTTGCCATTAATTTGCAGATTCACTTTTATTACTCTGGAAGCGCTCCAAGAGCTCTTTGAGAGCACAACTTTTCCTAAGGGCCTTAAAATAGGTAAATTAAAGGATAAA
>JANSTS010005773.1:48982-60850 GCA_026546915.1 Sylvicola fuscatus | reverse complement strand
CATTAACGTCTTCCGCTTTAACTAATGAATGAAGGTTAAGCGCGTCCGACGTAAACTGCGTCTTAACAAGTAAAACAATTCATCAACTTGAAACTCTAGAATCTAGATACTTTAGTGAATTCCTAGTATTTTCTGAGTTCATTATCCATATATGAATTCATGAATGAAAGTAATAATTTTCCATAAACAAACCATGTCATGCAACTATCATGTAAACAGACAATTATAATAATAGTAACTGCTACTCTGATTATTGATTCAAATTCACAAAATACCAGAGATACATAATTACTATGTAATTGTTTATATAATGATAGAAATGCGCCCAAATTTATAGTGTCGAGGACATAAAGCGCATAGACAAGTGGACAGTGAGGCGCCTCGGGGTGATAACTCTGCAGCGGCCATATTCTCATTTTCATAATTTTGTAATAAAATAAATGGTCGTAACTACCCTTAAATGGCAATAAAAGTAATTCGTTGGGAATCCATCAACCACCCACACTACATATTTGGACATTAACGTACTCATTTAACCGAATGGGCATTCAACAAGAAAATTAATGATTTTTTTTTCGGCCTGGGGCAAGGGAGAGAAAATTCGTTGTTTGTTTTCACTAGTTACATGCTAGCATTTGTTTGTATGTACAAGAACATTACATAGCTGTCTAATAACCATCAATAATCAGTCTTAAACAAACGTACATTTTCAATGTGAAAATGTAGCGAGTATTGTTTGTTGAAGGGGACGAATATTCACGCTTTGGCTTATAAACCATTAAAAGAAAGACTAGTTATTTTAAAGGAAGTATCAAAGCATTTTGATGTAAAGGGTAATAAAGTTATGGAATTTTTAATTAAAAAAACAACTTGTTTGACAAGCTAATAAATTTCCGGGTGGGGAGCGAATTTATTGTCGCGAACACACATTCTTAAATTCGGTTCCAATTTCCACGTTCAACCCGTGTTTAGCAATAAAAACCGAAAGCGCGCACAAATGAAATGAGAAGATTACGCGAATGAAAGTTCGAGGCTCGGGGTTCAGCGCTTATTAGCATCTTTCGAAGTATTAAACATTTTTTTTTTCTTTCAACCTACCACCAAATGCTATGTGCCACCGTCTTATCTGGTCTAATGGAGCTTGCGGTCGTCGTTTGCACCGTACCCAACCATTTATTTCCATATAGACAGTTCATGGTTTCGGGGGTTGTTTAACTCGCTGGTATAGATGTTTGCCATGGAATGAGGGTGGATTTTTTTTTTTTTTGGCAGGTTGGTTTTTATTTTACCACAGAAATAATCGAAACCGAAATTCTCCAGACAACAGCCATACAGTAATACCCAGCTACGGGTAATTTTTGTAGGAGTGAGGTGGTAATAATATTTTTCCATATAGTGTTGCCGTGTTTTTGTTATTGTTTTGTCTGTTTCTTAATAATATATATCTGAGCTAGGCCAATTTACTCTGTCAGAGTGTGTGTGTGTGTTTGTGTATTTCCATTTCGTAAGATAACGCGCGCAATGAGGGTAAAGATTTAAACAAAAGGGTACACGAGCACCTGATTGTGGCAAGTATAAACGCAAGTTAAAGGGTGCAAGAGACACTATGCCCTTCGGGGGCCGCCACAAAAGAAGGTCATTAACTTTGTCCGCTTGTTGGACATCAGATAAGCGCGCTTAGAGTGTACTATGTCGTTTCTTCTCTGCTCTGCCCGTTCTTTTTTCCCTGACATTCTTTTTTTTTCTTCTGTTCATTCTGTACTGTACAATATTGCCTTACCCTGTGTGTAACCACCCCATGTCCCATATAATAGATACCATAGCACACCACAATTCGGTTGTAATTTCTCCATTTCGCCCGATATATCTAATCGGAACATCGTATATATTTCATTTTGGTTTTAAGCAACAAACATCGAAGCAACAATAACCCAAACCCAAAGGAGTAGTATAGTGAAGCAGAGCACAGCGGGTGGGCCGCATGGACATGTACACAATTTTGGACTGCTGCTGTGGCCGGTATAGAGTCGACGAGGATGAGAACTGGAGTTTGGGGGTGTTGGCCTGAAATGAGATGTTATTGCTACAACGTATAAGACCAAAAGGACATAACCGATGATAAATCAGAGAGCAAGTTCGACAGAAACAGAAGAAAGTGTGCGCGCAAAGCGAATTAGGACATTGGAAAATGGAAAAAAAAAAAGAGTAAACTATCAGAAATTATATCACAGGAAAAGTTTATTTTATTGGTTTCGGTCTGTATTGCCTGCAAGCGTGTCTTCAATCAATTCTCACACCCTTGGCTCATGTCTGTGATTTTCGATTGCCGCACATAACAACCAGTTTTCTTATTATATTCACTTATAGCCGGGAGTGCAAAAAATATAAATGAGAAAGCTTTTCGACCCAATTTTTCATCTTACAACCGGTGTATTTCTTTCTAATTATCAGATAATAAATTTTGAATTTCTTTCACGTATATGAATAGTTTTATAAATAAAATGAAAATCCACATGAAAAGTAAATGACACTAGCTACTAAGTTCATAATGAGTTGTGGAAAACCAATTGCGCCAGGTGCAGTCCTTATAGCTTGGAAAGGGTCGTATGTTTGTTTTTATTTTCAAACACATTAAACAAAATTATTAATGTTGATGGAATGTTGTAAGATTTCCCAAAGAAGGAAAATGTTAAGTTGTTTTGCAAAAACATGTTTAAAAAATATATATAATAAAATCATGAAACTGACAATCTGTTGACGATTATGATTTCCAGAAATATTAGCTACTATCCCTTACACAGACACGTGTCCATCATTTATCTTAAATCACAAAACAATTAAGCCAATTTCAAACCCTCATCAAAACTTAGTGCAGCCAAAACGACCCTAAAAAGAAATTGCATCTTTGTCAAATTGTGAGAAATAAAAGTGAACAACAAAATAACGAGTGATGAATAAGGCTAATGTAGATGATAAAAAAATCCACTAGCACCGAAGCTGCCGTCGCGCGTATAAAAGAAAAATGAAGGGAAATCAGCGAAACCGCTTGCTGCTTTTCACTGTGCAACATTGAGGGAAAAGCTCACTCAACAATGGCGAATAATTAATGATATTTATCCATTACTAAGCCAAAATGCTAAGTAGCATTGAAGGCAAAGTACTGAAGCGTCTTGTTGTTGATATGCGGCTGTTGTTATTGCTATATAAGCAGTGGCATAGTGCTGGGCTGCTACGCCGTTTCATTGCTCATTGTGAAGGGCCGTGCCTTCCTAACCCCGAGCCGCGGTTTCTTAGCTCACTTGGAATTGTGTTTCAGTATAGCTATTTTTTTATTTGCACATTTTCATCCAGAAGATGTATTTTTTCGGCTTGGGCTTATTGCGGCCTCCATTATGTGTGGCATTTGAATGCGTCTTATGAAACCTCGAATACACCCCCCGTGACAACCACCCACAAATACTCACGCATAGTATATTGACTTGCCATCTCACGCCTGGCGAAACACTTTTTAAGACGTACCATTACAGTGCAGTTTTTATTTGCCTTCTGGCTTACAGCTGCCTCGATTCGCTTGATGTATTTCCGCTGTATATGTGTCGAATGACATTTTCAGTTTTCCGGGATCCTTAAACAATCTCTTTCAGCGAAATGGCACAACAATACAAGGGTTACGTTGCCGAAACGCATCAATAATTATGGAAAGGAAACGTTGTAAAAGTTTTGTAGAAAATGAAAAATGATGGAAAACGGCGTTCTTGAATTTTCATTTTAAGGATACGATACTACACATTTTTTGTGAATGAAAACAAGCATATTTCTCCACTCATCGCAATTAACATCGACTAAGTATGCTGACGGATTCAGCAAAGCAATGACTTTCACTGGCAGTAATTGTTTGATTTTTTTTTATTACTTCATTCCATCAATATGACTATATACAAAACTAAACATATGCTCGACATACTGTATATGTATTCATGCTTGACCGACCGATCATCCCTCGCCTTCTTGTTAGACTGCAAACAAATTGAAAGCTTTCGGGATGGGTGACATCCCCCCGAAAACAAAGATTATTTTCTTGGGCGGTTTTTTTTCTCTTCTCTTTAAGGCTTCCATTTTGTGTTGTTTTTTCTCAATTGGCTTAGCCGGTCAATATCATGGGTAATTCTCACACTAAATGTTTGGTGCGGCGGTTACTCTGCTGTCATTCTCTTCCATTATCTGGCGCTGGCCTTCCCTTATTTTGGACAATGCAGAAAGTGATAAGACAACAGATTAATGGCCACATCGATTCTGTCATTGTTTTTATGTTAAACTGACTACACACAGTGGCAATGTGTGCGATACAATAAAGACACACGCTGCCTTATCTCGTTGAATGTGCGCATTAAATGGAGATTGTTTCGGTTTTATGTTTATTGGATATATTTCTTTTGCAGATTATAATGCACAGTCAGTTTGGGTAGGAGGAAAATTGATTCGCAGAAATGTGCGTAATTAAATCAGTGCGAGTTCAAAAACCCACTATATGTTGTACTGTTTTTTTCATTCTATATGTCTAGCAGATAAAAGTTAGGACAGTTTGTTTTAAAAAATAATATGCACAATGGTGAAACCACTTCGCAACCAATTTACTAAATACAATCCACCAATCCGCATGTGGCGGTGCTGATGATGATGTTTATTTTGCACGCTTGTGGCGCATTTTCTCAAAATATGCTAATGCAACCAAAGCACTTAAGCTCATTTGTAAGACATATTTCTGGTGGTGCAACATAATTATTATAATTTCATCTATGCGCCATTGTCTGTCGCATTCACAGTAGATGCACACTTCAATGTAATGTACGTTACATTATGTTCATTGTGGCGCTTCCGACATAACTTTGTCTGTTTTCTCTGCATGAAGAGTACAGACTCATTACGGGCAATATGTCGCAGCTCTTTGTGTGTCTAGGACGTGGTGCATTTCAGTACTAATTACATGAAAAGTCAACTGCAACTTTTTTAGTTTTGCAATTGCTGTAACGATTATGTACTTGTGTTAAGTATCACAGGTATGATAAATAAATTAATCAGGGATAAAAATTATCATAAATATTTTTAACAAATAAATTTTCAGAAATAAACTTTTCTTTGTTTAATAAGTTTTAATATATTAACAGACTTTTTTGGACTAACAAATGAACACAATCGTTTGCATTCAACACAAAATTTGTCATTTCGACTTCCCAAAATGATAATCAACCTGTTGGTTTTAATTGTTTTTGCACAACAATAAAGACTAATTGTTTCACGTGTGTTTCCTTAGCACATCTGCATGTATACCATCTCTATGCATATCTTCCACACACTTCATTATCTCAAGGACGCCCACACTCTCCAGCTAGGAAACCACCACCCTGCCACAAAGCCAGCTACATATATATATATATTTCATAAGTATAAAGAAACCCTTTCATTTTCAATTCGTTCAGTAATTTAGCACTCCTGCCTCCCAACCGTCCCTCCCTCCCCCTTCTACCCTTAAGTTATGCAGAACGCGCGCACTCACAACCACTTGCTACCGCATATAATATATGTATTCCAGCGAAAAGCGTTTCACATCTCATTCGCAATGTACAGCACCTGAAATGGCTTTTCTACCTGTGCACAATGGCTCACACATGCCGCATACAGGGAGCACTGTGGCGCTGTGTAGAGGCAGCCGTTGAAACGCACGCATCTATATATGTACATATATACGAGCCGTTGAAGCTGCGAATTTACATTTTCAACTGAATATAAATGTATGTATTTTCCGACTTTTCCGCATTCGCGCTGCTGTGTTATCTAACGGCAATTGCGCCCCGTGCGTACGATGTACTATACGTATCAGCAGTGTCTGTGCGCAACACTCACTTTGTATTTTATACAACATAAAACTTCCTTCACATTTAATTCTATAATAAAAGCACTCAACTTTTATTGTTGAATCCATTCAAATTGTCCTTATTTCGTCTAAGCGATGGCATAGCCGCACCACCGCATCACCAGCATCGCCAGAAATACACACAGAACAGCGGAGAGCCACATACAAACAAAACAGAGCAAAAAAAAAGAAAAGAAAAGAAGAAAAAAAAAATGATAGAAAAAGCAACGGAAGAATAACGCAAAAATTTATCCGGAATATGAAAAAATTTGCGTAAATATTGACACACAGTCTTGCTTTTATGTGCTAAAGTGGGTAGTTTATTTTTTCACTCATCCGTCCTCACACTTTACAGAATCGCCTCATCGTCTTAAGGTTATCCCATTTTCATTTCCTAACACTCGCACACACAGCATTTGCGCCCCTCGCCGCCTTCTCACCCCATTTACGTCGTATTGCCACCACCCTTCGACGCTTAAACTGCCGCTGTATATGAGTACGTATAGCTTTAGTGTCGACATCCGCTTCAAACGTTTGGTGTCGGTGGAATTTTTTATATTCCACCGAAATAAAAAAATAAAAAAATTGCATATAAAAATAGTAAGCCTAGGATGGGAGGCGGAGGACGGAAAATGCTGAAATAAAAGAAAAACCCGCGCAGAAATACGTTAAATGGTAAACATCGCATAAGAAACGAGATTCAAAGCATAAAAAGCAGCAGCAAAACTATACTGAAAAAAAAAAAGAAATATAAAAAAAAGAAAAGCGAGCAACGGAAAACCTGTTAGCACTTGTGTTGATATCAACAATAATAAATTCTATTCAAAATAGACCCACACACATATTTGCCGACAAAATATCATGCTCAACTTGTTGACGACTTTTGTGGCGACATTGTCTCCTCGATGCCTGTCTATCTGTCTGTCGCTATACGTACGTATTGAGGCGTTCGACTGGACACACATAAAAAATCAACATCCCTTGATTCATCCCTTATGAACGACAACGCTTCGTTTATTGCCACATATCCTTGCTACCATACCCCTTCCCCCCACGCAGCAGAAATCCCACACTCAGCCCGCCCACGCGATGCGACGCGTCGCGACGTACTGTCTGTATTTGTCAAGCTGACGGCAATTTCTGGACGCGCTGCGAACCACCTATCTTTATGTTGCTCAGTGCTCTATGTTCAATGCTCAATGCTCATATACAATATAGGTGTCTCGTACACATACGAGGTAAAAAAACGTTATGGGGGAAAATCATCTCCAGTCCGATCGCATAAATGGGGATGAAATGAGATGCAAATAAAAGCGAATATTAAAAAATGTTGACATGTGATGACAAATTGAGATACCCCGGGATATGTGTCACATGTCTTTGAATGTAAAATTTTTCTATACGTATATCGCAGTTATGGAAATGTTTTCCAATCCCTTGGTGTAAGGGCGACAGTAGCCATTTCATTTGTTTTATTTGTTGCCAGTTGTTGAGTAGGAAATTCCATTTATAATGTTTTAACTATGGATTTATGGTGCCAAAGGGGGTGGCAAATAGTGCTACATTGTACAAATAATGCTATAAAGTATCATAAATCCATCACTATTATGTACGCTGTCCATTGTCACGTATTAAATGTTTATATATATGGTGATGTAAGGATGGACGCCATAATAAATGTATCTATATGTGAACTAGACTCTGAATTGCATAATATGTATTAAAGTCAGATACTTACATCTTTAATGTGGACCGAATCTGAATATACTTTTAAAGGGGTGAAATTGAAGGTTATACGAGTAACTTTTCATGTTGGAGAATAAAAAGGCAATATCGAAGATGTTTGGATGAAGAAATGGTTTCAAACAAACATTTTAGATATAGGAATTCTGTTAAAGATTGTCTGAATTTTTTGTTAAACAAAGTGAAAGGCAGTTCTCCCTGCCAAGAAAACTCATAATTTTCCATCCTTGAAACCTACTTTTACCATTGTCAACCATTTATCATCTAAAAATTCTTTGGCAATCCGTTTGGATTTACTGTGAATCTCTGATCCACTGTATGCGATAAGAATTTCTCCTAATGTGCTTTTGAAGCAGGAAAGCATAACGATTTTCACGACATCCATTTCATTTTTGGCACATTTTTTACTTCTATTGTTTAACGCTTCACGTACTTTCTGCGCCACTTTTATGCAAATAAACAATATCGTAGGCCATATACGAAAATGAAATGAACGCCGCGCCACGTGAAACATATAACGACTTTTATCACCTTTACCAGACACAAATGGCGTCTTTAGAATGCGTAATAGTATGGTGCTCCTGTTGTGCTCACGTTATGAAATATGTGTATTTTTCACCACAAAATCCTTTATTTTGTGCTTTAAACAAAATACTACACTCAGCGCGTATCTTAAGACTCAGCGCATCTAATTGAAGGCCTATTGTTTCTTACAATTGAAATTGTTTTACGGGTGCAAATTTTTAAGCAATACATTTCCTGTGAACATCTCCTATTCCGCTCTATAAACGCGACATCCTTCCATGTCAACCATTCGCTTTTATTTAATTTGTTGCAAATTGAAAAACAATTATTTGCTTCAAGGGTTTTTATTTGGATTATATGCTGTTGATTTCGCTTATTTTGGGAGACGTTTGTTATCCGTTCTGTTGCTCGGTGGCCCCCTGTGTGCCCTTTCCACACTAGCATGGTATGCGTTTAATTTAATGTAAATACGTATACGAACACGCGAAAAGGTATGTTGCTCTTATGCTTTCATTTTGTTTGAAAATACACAAACTCACTAAGGTATTTCAGGGTGCTACCTCACACTTTTTGCCACGTATATCACTCGATTCAAAAGTTTACTAACAATTTATTGACAACGATTAACTTTCTTAAGGGTATATTGTCGTGAAATAACGTAAATGTTGTTGTGATTAGAAATTGCAGGATTGAAAACGTGATTATTAATTCAGAATCGTGGTGGATATGCTCGAGACGACTCATCGTGTTGTGTGGGGTCAACGTTTATTGTTAGGAATATTTTGTACCACCCTTAAGAAATGTGAATTTATGCACTCAGTCGTGATCAAATCAATTTCAAACCGAACTTCCTCGATGGTTTCCGTCGGAATGTTGGGTCAAATCCCATGGGACCTACTCGCTTGTTGCTCTCCAAGAGTTAAAGTTTGCGAAAGTTTTTTTTTCTTGTACAATTCTTGTATTATTATTTTATTTCGTTTTGCGTGATATTTCCATAAGGGCAAACAATTGAATAGTAAAAACTATCAAATCGTACAAATAAACATGTAAATATTTATAGTTTATTCGTCAGTTCTTCAGTCATCTTCTTTTACTAGAAAATTCTAATTTATACCTCATCCCACACTGAAAAAATTACAGCTTTTCTGTTTTTTGATTTTGTACCCGTTTTAAGGTAAATTGCTCTAGAGCTTTTCGTCTTCATCACCTTAGTCAAAAGCACTTAATCTAATTGATTTGAAGCCCTGCCACGTCACACTCACTCTCAACGAGTAATGCACTCTAAGTGTGGTATAGATACTTTTTGTCGTCGCATTTTCGGCGGTGTCATTGGCAATCTGAATTTTCATTTAACTTCGCGACGAGCTCCCGTAGAGGAGATGGTTGGATGGTATTTCGTAGTAGTCAGAGTTTATAAGCATTACGCTAAAAAAAGAAAAGTGAAAATGCAATTATCGAACCACCGCACAGCGTCTGAGAACACTTTTGTATCGACATGCGAACATTCAGGCGTTTTATTAAGGGTAGTACGACCCTGTCAGAACGCGAATAGCAGTGTTAGAAATTGAGTGCCGTGAAAAAATATGTTTATTTAATTTAATCGAATGTGAAATATCATTAACATTTTTGTCAATAAGCAAAAGAGAGGATTAAATTGAAGATGTCTCAGAATTGTTTTCTTCAAGATTTTACTAACAAATATTTGAAATTACATGCAGTAAAAATGAAATTATATTTTTTTGCGGATTTCCTTCGGCAGGACGTTTTCCAAATTATACATACGTCATATACACAAGTATATTTCTATCGACTAAAATTGGAAACACCATTTTCCATTAACAATTCATGGTACGAGAATCAGCACAGACGAAGGTTTTAAATTTGCCTGTCTCAACCGCAAGGTGAAATGACGTATATAAATTTTGTGTGATCGCTTTTATAGATTTTCATCCCTCCTCAACCATTGACACGAGCTGCTTTGATTTATTTGTGTTTCGAAATTCCTCAACTATATTTATATCATAAAACATTCGAACTTGTGTTATGTTTAGTGTGAATTATTGCCCGAATGTGGGCGAAAAGAGACACGTACTTTGGATAATACAATTCCCACATGCGATTATCTTTCGTGTTTTACTGTAAAGTCAGGAGACAGCTGGAAGCGCGGAGCTGTGCCAGCAAAGGGAATCGCCATATAATTGGTATGGCTTGTAATACACGGAGAGAGGTGAAAACTTTATCATGATACAGCATCGAGGTCACTTATCGAAATTTTAGGTGCTAAATTTCATACTAAAGTTTTCGACATAAGTTTTCTCCCAACTGCCCACCCCCCACGGCCCGCATTTACCCCGCTGAAAGCAATAGCAAATGCGAGCAAAGATCCGTGCGCTTGTAACACCGACGTCTATACGATTGCATTTGAAATAGTTTTATGAGCGCCTTTAATCTAAATACACTTTTAGAGCTGTTAGAATTGTACACCATGGGGGTGGCCCAAATTATCAGATAATTGGCAAACATAAATTTTGTTGGAAAACTATTTATGCAATTAATTTTCTTTTTTGACTGTTACCCCTTGAGTTTCATTTGCTAGCAAGTGTTTCCCTAAATAAATACAGAGAACTTTATTATATGACCATCTCCAAAAGCCCTGAAGTTTAATCGTTTGTGTAAGAAAATCGTCGCTCATCGACTATTGCAATACAGACTTTACTTAGGCCGAATAAGCGAGTTCTGTGAATCAATTCAACATCCCTGAATTATTCAGTGAGGGCAAAACGAACATTTTAATCGAGCGAGGTGACTCTTACCCCTTTCCCTTATTCCATCATGTTGCATTTACAATTTGGCAAAACATCACCGCTCTTGTTTCACCTTATAAAAATCGTGAAGCCATTAAAGATGCAGCAGTCTCAGTGTACGTCTTGTCTAACCCCAGAAACACTTAAATCCCTCTTGCTAATTGGTCATAATTTTCCTTGATTCGTCGTCGCAACGCGCGAAAGTGCAAATACGTCGCGGAACAATAAGCTTTGACTTCACAATAACCTAGCATTACAATGGACATTTTGGAGGTGTGGGCTTCTTTCGCCGAATCTCGTCACCCACCAGCACCGCCCACGGTTATATATGCGACATTGGAATCGCGTTACAGGAATGCGGAAGTGTAGAAAATACGCGTACGCAGGAAACGGAAAGGAATCATCAGAAGGAATATTCTCTTGTGAGAAAGGGGCGGCCAAGACAAAGCACTGCACTGGCGAAAATTGTCAAACGACGAAAGAATATAAATTCAGCGCCACGACAAAATCGTAATCATAATTACAGGAAAATTTGCAATTTCAAACAATCTCATTGAAATAATAAAAATGGTTCGTCGTTGAAGGAATTGAGGCAATTTCATTTCTTTTAGAATCACAGATACAGTGAGATGAATGCTGGTTGGAGGAAATCAGGGAGTTCGCGGTATTTAGATGGCGCATTTCGCATTGCTTTCAAATGTACTGCGAACGAGCAAAAACGATAAATCGGTTTTGGAAGTAATTTATATATGTACAATAGTTGAAAGGAAATATATTAATTAAAAATAAGAATGTTGTCTTGTGAATAAGTAGAAGTTTTGCATAACTACAACTACTTAATTGGCAAATATTGTTGCAATGTTTTTTTTAGAATTCGGATTGATT
>JANSTS010005773.1:32192-48882 GCA_026546915.1 Sylvicola fuscatus | reverse complement strand
TGATTAATTTATATTATATTTAATAAAAAACCAGCAGGATCTCACTCTGTTTGCGAATTACAAAAACAGCCGTCGCTATTGTTCATCAACGTCCCTACAAAGAACATATCCAGCACTCAGAAGTATTACAGAATCATTACGCTACAGAGCATCACTATTTGCATACCATCTAATTGAATTTTAAATATAAATTTGTACCAACTAACAGAAGGCGGGGGAATATTTGTGAGTTTACGAGCATTTCAACATATTTTTCCGGTGCGGTGCGGTCGAAAAGTGAGACTGCACAGCGAACAGCATAAAATGTCTGTGTATATTTGCATATAAATTTGACGTCAAAAATGTGAGTGAAAATTGAAAATGAGAACTCGAAGGGATAGCATTTCGGTGAATTTAGAAATTGGTTGTTATGCTCGTCCCGTATATCTGTATATAAAGCTGAATCCCTAAGCCAAGTAGTTTTTCAAGAGTCCTTCACACGTTTTAGACGTCTCCATATACATGCTCGTATATTAATTGTCTGCGCACCCACAACTTTAACGCAAAACTTTTCCTATTTTGGATATGATTTTCACTTAATTTGCATTTTCGTCGACACACCAGCAATTCGGTGAACAGTTTACACGAGTCCTGGTACGTACAATGGAATGCCGCAATCGTTTTTCGTGTACGCCGCAATTCAAATATTTAGAGACAGTTTGTGCCAAACGCAAGCAAATACTTGACGCTAATCCCGATGTTATAGTATTTAAAGCAGTGCCGGAGTGTTGCGTGCCATCCGAATGCATACAGCTAATAATTTTCACATTTTGCCGGCATACAATACACGACATTTATATATGCAAAAGCTTAGCGCTAGGCGGAAGGGAAACACTATCAGTGCGTGACGTAACGGCACGTGCGTAATCTCCAACATGTGTCTGGTTTCTGCGACAGCAAACGCAGCACATGGAATTTAATACTATATGAAATTATTTATAACCCACGTCGAACTGCACAAAACCGAACACACCGGCGAAATGCATACAAACTCAAATGCGTCCACCGAAATTGGCATCAATGGCTGACCGCAACCGCATTATTGCTCGGCTGCACCAAAAACCTACATGCAGCGACATAACCTTATTGAGATTGCCAAATAAAAGCGTGGCGCCACACACCGACCTACAAAACAGCCCAGCCACCCTAGATTCGATTTATGCGGACACTGGCCCACTCACACCGAATCACACAATCGTTCGCATCTAATCCATTTCGAAGCTCAAGTGTCCTTCAAGTAGCATGTCTTAGGATTAGGAGGGGCAATTTATTTGTGTGATAAAACATAATAGCCAGAATACAACGCACACCGGTCAAACAAACACGCCGTCATGTGGGGGTGTGGAAAATTACGTACACACGCGGAAAATAAAAGTTATTTCAACAGCCAAGTCATTTTTTCCACTCACGTCCGCACATAGTCCACATGCGGAAGCTGCGCTGGTGCCGTTCTGAATGCTGCTGTGGCAGAGGGATGAGTTCGGGATGAACTAAACTGCTGGAAAGCATATAATATTACTTGTGAAACCGGTAACTGTTTGGACATTCATCATAATAATGTAATCCCTTTTTGACGTTCCACCTACCTTGTCGAGAAAATTAAGTGAGTTAAGATGATGCTTATGGCTGCACGATGTGTGCGTTCAAGACAGTGGGTAGGAATGGAATTGAGATATGAACTTTTAAGCATATAAAATATTACTTGCATTTACTATGAGTGGTGTGAGGAGTGTAACTCTTGAAAGCTATATCAGTAACTAACGTTATTTATGTTTAATATGAATAAAATTGGACGATAACGGGCTTTTCATTTCATAAGAAAGCTTTTTTTTAAATATTAAAGCAGCCCTTTATGTACAAGAAATAAAAACTTATCTAATTCATCAAGTTTTTGCAAGAAACAACAACAAAAAAGTTATCACCGTAAGAGTTATGAGCCAAAAGTCATCCCTTACCTACTTGCATAGCATAATAACAAGAACAATTTTAATTCACCTGAACCATTCATTACAAGGAAAGATCCCAATTTAGCACTTCAACTCAAAACCACCTCGCATTATCATCTTCACACACACACACACACACACACCCGCACTTCAAAGCATCACCACTACTACACGAAATGAGCGCACATTTGCGAAATTTATTAATTAAATAAGACAAGCGACTTGTTGCAAATAATTCGCTCTGCTGCGTGCCACGTTCTTAGCGTCCTGCTCCTCCTCCGCTCCACCGAGAATTGATAAAGATGTTTTAAGATGTCAGAGGGTATAAAACAAGCAAAATCTGTATTTATTCCCAAACACTTCTTTCTCACTGGCACCAGCCCTGGATAATTTTTTGTCTTGCGCTTTTTTCCGTCTTATGCTGCGTCACGCCACCCAGCTCTCCCTTGTTGTTCTGATGTAATCAAGCGGCGTGTTTGTATTATAATAATAAATTCATAGCGAATGGGACACATTTTAACCACACGTTCAAAAAGTAACGGCAAAGCTATAAATTGTGTTCCACCAGCGAATCAGCTTGTACAAGCGCAATAAGGGATGGGGGGTAGGTGGCGTGTGTGTGGTTGCACCACGAATTTACCATCTTGTACGAAATACCACCCCGCAAAGCTGAGTTAACTGTGTAGAATATTATTCTACTGCACGTTTGACGAAACTGAGGACATAAAGTAAAAATCAAATTTGCCCTGCGCTCGTTTTTTCATTGCGACTTCGTTTTTCCTTGAGACATTTTTTTTTTTTTGTTATTGGTATTCTTTCCTGCACTTGTTCGGTGGTTGTTGTCATCTTGTTTTAGGCCGGAATGAAGAGCACGTGAGGGTCTCACATGCAACGCATGTTTGCAAATATATTTGTGAATAATTTAGCCATCGTTGTAATTTTCCTCATAATGCTTACGCCAAACATAAATAAGGAGGACATTATTTATGGTTATATGATTTTTGTGCATGAGTTTTTTTTTTTTTGGTTCTGCCCTGTGCGTTAGAGAGAAACGGGACAGTCAGCCAACAGTTGTGTGTGAGCCACCACAAAATGCCATACAGTGGAATGGAGGCAGCAGCAAATCTTGATACAGCGAAAATGTGTATCTATTTGAGAAAATTGTAAGAAATGTTTTGTTTTGCTCGGGTGAAATTGGATGAAAAAAATTATATTAGAAGCAGAAATTGCTAGAAGATAAAGTTGCCTGTTCTTATGCAATGGTATGGAAATATCAAAACATAATCAGCAGGCAGAAAATGTGTGGCATTATGCTTACTCTAGCAAATTTACGTTCAATTATGATTGATTGTACTTATGATTTATACATGTGTTCAACATGAAGAACATGAATCAATGTAATGAAGAAACAGGAAGGAATCATTTAAGTAGCAAAACACACACAGACACCACTCAAATCTTGTTGCTTTGAAGCTATATTTATACAGAAACAGCAGCAGAAAATAATTTTTGCCCGACCCCCCCATCTTACCCCCATCTCAAACGGAGTGGCAAGGCTAGGTGTGGGTTGATAACGGAAGGGTGAGGGTAGCATTTGCCATTGACTATTCCTATAACAAGAAAAGGTTGAAGAAGGTTAGACACATGGTCTTGATATATATTATGCATTTAGATTGAATTACAACAACAAAAGTACATTATAGTCTCACGGTATTTTGAGAAGGAGCCACATGTCTCTCGGGGTTGATTGCTGCCCCTCGCTTCCGTGATGATAATAACTGTACAACTCAATATGCGCCTGACGCTTCTTCAATCTTTTACAAGCAATCAATTTATTTCAACACGAGACTTATTGATTTTGGCCATATTGTTTAATTCGGTTGAAACTTTTCAATTTGACTTGTATGAAATATTATGGGCAATAGCAAATAAGCCATACCCAGTCGGCTGTTCTCATTCCGAAAATGTACTTTCATACAACAGAAGCGAATTCAATTTCAATAAATGCCTCAATCGTGTTAGGGTCCAACCACATGTAGTCCATGCCCACATCGTCGTACTATCCAATCTAATGCGACTGATATAGCTATAGAGCTTTAAGCTTTTCGGCTCTTCAGTGTTTTCCCACTGAATATTTAAACTACAATAGTGAAGACAAACTCTGTAGAGCATTTATATTTTGATGGTTGTTCGTCCTCGATCCGCGTCATCGCACCTACTAAACTAAGACACGAAGCGACGCGACGTCGCGTGTTTGTTGCCCAAATACGTTGAACTGCTTTAAGTTGAGTAAATGAATACATTTGTTGTGAATACTAAGAAGGCGAAAAGACGTGAATGCGAATTATTTTAAACCGCACGAATCGACAACTGCTTTCAGTTTATATATACACGTACATATATTATATATAGCAAGGAGCAGCAGCAGCAATGTCGCGTTTCTTGTAAGTTAGTTGCTGATCATCGACGTCCCTTCAGTTGACTTAAACAATAAATTGCTGCTTCGTGGTAAATGAAAAGTACAGCCATGAGAGAGATAAGACCGAACGTGGGGTGCGGTATCGAGCATAAAATAAAAGAACTATGTGCGAGGTGAAAATATGCGCAGCAAAGAAACGAGAATTGGAAGCGTGGTGCTGGTGGGATGGATAAGAAGAGGTCGTTGTTAAAAAGAAACTGCTGCTGTGGCGCTCTGTGAGTGAGAAAAGCCAAATGAATTAAAATTGTGATGCAGAAAACCGTTAAAAAACATCGCTTAGCATGCCGCAGTATGTAAATCATCTTCGTTTACATTCTTTAGCCGGAGCGCTTTCTTTTGGCAAAGTTTTTACTTCACTTTTTTCGTTGGCTCCTTTTTTTTTTGTTGGTTTTCTCATCTCATTTCGATATCTACGTTTGTGAAATGTTATTCAATGCAGCACACGATTCCTGCAGCTTCCTTTTTATTTACAGTCCAGCCGTATTTTATGGCTCCTGAGTCTGTGTGACTTTTTAACTTTCAAATACATTTCAAAATTTACTTTCCATAAACAATTATTCGACATTTTTCAATTATATATTTAGGTAATTTAATTAAAAATTGTTCTAGTAAAAGTGAGACGATATTAATAGAGAAAGGATAGACTCTGTCAAATTGTTTTAAGAAAAATCAAATAACAACTTTAAACTGTATTGCGGAGATGTCTAATTGGTAAGGAAATAAATCCAATTTCATTGTAAATTTATAGCGTCATAGCGTATTTGCAGAACATGACAATTATACAAACTTAAAACTCTTATCCCGAGACTTGCAGAACAACTGTTGTGGAAAACAAAAAGATTGTCCTGCTGCATAAATCCTCATTTATTTCCATCTTGCACATTTCATTTCGCCCCACAAAATCCTGCGATTGTAAAAGTGAGTGGAAGCTTCCACTAATAAAGGGACTGTAAATGCAGTAAACAGAAAACCGGCGAAAATTCTCTGGTTCGCTTGAGTTAAAACTTTGGACTTTTAATCGTGACGCAAGAAAACGTAATGACTATTAAGTGCCCTGCAGCAAATGCATTTAATATTCGCCTTATCCAACCCGATATACAGATGGTAGGAAAATCGCATTTTAAAAATGGGGTAGTGGATGAAGAAACAGCGGCGAATATGTCTGCAGTTAACTTTTATTTTTTTTAAATACACTAGAAACTTTGTTTTACTGTTTTTTTTTTGGTTTTTTGAATTTTGCATGTGGGAGTAGCTGATGCGGTCGTCCAGTGGGGGATGAACTGAAAAGCACAACAGCAGCTTACTGCAGTAATGACCCGCAGAAATGGATGTACAAGGCGCCTCATAAGGCTTAATTTATTCAAACCAACTATGGTATAAACTCAAAGGGCATTCATTTGAATGTGAATTGCGTGACGCAAAATTCTTTTACTTTTAACAGCATAGAGCGTAGAAACGGAACATAAAATTAATAATCAATCAATGAGCAGTGCGCAGTGCCATTATGTCTAATATTAGGCTGCCTCGCCGTGGTCTGAGTTCTGACAAATGTAACGAGCGACGTTTCAGTGGTGTACTCCTGTGTTCGTTTTATGTCTATGATAAATTGAATGTGAACCTCACGAAATATGCTCCTCAATAAATTTGTTTCTTGCGTTTTGCATAATAAAATAGCTATTAAAATCCGGCGCATTTATAGCACCACCTTGAGCAGCGCCAGGAATAGCGGAAGTAAGTACATAAACTAAAAAGTAACCATATACCCTAAATGTACGAGTATGCCACGCAAAGAGGAGTCAACAAACACTGAAGAACACTTCACTGCTCTGGATGGCTGGCCATGGCAGTCCGTGAAGTGGCATGGCGGTGAACTTTCTGGAAAAGCTGATATATGATGCACGGCTAGTTGCAATGTGAGTTGCATTATTCGGCTGTAGCGAAATTCGTATCACCCCAACTCCTCCATCATTCGCTGGAAGCGGTGTTTCGTCGAAATTTATATACAATTTTTATCATAAAGCCATAAATTCAAGCGCATTACAGGCAAATACATCTGCAGTTTATCTATGAATAAATTCTTCATAAAAAGAAAAGTCTGAGACTGTGAAATAAAGCACTTCATAAATTTGCGCTGGCACAGCGAGTAGCGTCGTGAAGCTAAATGGATAGCCGGCTACAGTGGCAGGATGAAGGTATTGTGCAAAGGACCTGGCCATGGACGCTTCCGCGCCTCTACATGATGAAAGGTTATTTCTTACTCGACTGAATGCAGTCTAAATAAATGCATCGTTTTAACTTAGTAGATATGAAAAAGGATTTAGACTTGATTAAATGCCAAGCTAAGAGCTTTAAGAAGTCAACATTTATTGATGATGGATTTTATGCGAATCTTTATGGTGGTAAACAGAAGGTATCACAACATTTCCTTTAATGTTTCCCCTCTTATGTGAAAATGTGATATTTGGTGAATCATAAATGCAGACTGAACGCAAATCCTCTGTGGACTGCAGTAACCTT
The DNA here is from genome assembly GCA_026546915.1 of Sylvicola fuscatus. NCBI lineage: Eukaryota > Metazoa > Arthropoda > Insecta > Diptera > Anisopodidae > Sylvicola > Sylvicola fuscatus. The sequence goes on along the minus strand of JANSTS010005773.1, from coordinate 41,901 downwards.
CAATAATTTCACCTTTGCTTCGTCCTTATGTAATGCACGCAGCACGACTTTGACTTCAGCACCATCGCGTCTCGTATCTCAGCTGTCAAACGGTATATGGTCGCAAAAGATTAATTATTGATAAAGCGGCGAGGCATTATTATTGCATTACCGAACCAACTGACTGACAGCTGACAGTTGGGCCCAATGATTGGTAGTACTTTTTGCAACAAAAAGCGACGCTTCCCGCTCCCCCACCCCTCCACTCCACGCCCCCTCCCTTCACGTGCAGCGTCGGGGTGATTGCTTTCAGTCTTATACTGATTTCATTACGTCAATTAAGCTTCATAAAATTCGCCCCGTTTTTCGTGTTCGCCCTTTTGCTGTTGCGCCTTCAATTTTGCTGTGCGCCCTCACAAAAGTCCGTCATTATTAAAACATGGACGAAAATTCCAACTGATAATGAAGTAGAAGTAACATTTTTGCCTTGAGAAAAGGGAAGAACTGCTGGCAATATTACACGAACAAAAAAGAAACTCGCATAGATTTCGCAGCAAATTGTTGCCGAAACGGACGACGCTGCCATACTCTGGGTTGGTACTTGTTGAACCAATCGTGGGACACTTGTTGTTATATATACTTATGTCGTGTGTCCGCTATGCGCGCTCTATACTCCTCGTGAACTAATAATACTTTAAGCGATGGCATTTACTACGGTGCTGTGCGACGATGGATATTTAAATGTGAGCACACGCCACCCCCAACGTCACCCATTTCTAAGCTGACTTCCAGTACTTCCGTATCGAAAAGTACAATATTATTGATTGTGCTAGATATCGGTTGGCTAAGGGCTGAAAATATGCTCCCAATTATTCATTCATTTAGCGACTCATCTGTTGTCGTGTTTGTTTGTTGTTTGATATCATTTAAGTTTGTGTATTTCGACATAGTGTCCTTGTCATGAAAGACTGCAATTAGGCATAAACAACATGCCTAATACCCAAACGATATAAGGACGCTTCAAGTGTTCAGCTCACCTGTAATTATATCGACAACCCGTTGCTTGCGAGGAAGCAAATTGTGTTTGGTGTATTTTCTGTGCGCACCCCTTCACTGTATCAACTAAATACGAAGGCTTGATGGGTTAAAGCTTCCAAGATGGCGACGGGGTCAATTAAATTCACATAAATTTACAGGCAGCCGCCCTTATTGGGAAATTGTATAGCATTTTTTGGAATGTGATATTTTTATTTGGTTATTAAAGCAATTATTTTTTGTGATCTCTTACGAAGCTGATGCGTTAAATATTATGGCGATAAAGCGATAATTTCGTAAGGACGAGTAAGAAAGTGGCGGGGGGAAGGTTGATAGCTGGCAATTTGGGATGGGGAAAGATTAAACACTGAAATTACGAATATTCTAGAAATAGAAAATCGACTTAACTGCGTGAATATTAAATTTGTGGCTGAACGAAGGTTTTTGTCTGATTGCGTTATGGCTTTTATGTAATAAAAGAGTGTAAATAAATGATAGTTTTATGATGGAGAGGGAAATTTTTTTTTATCATTTTTTCATCTTTTCTTCAACAAAAAACAACTTTTTAATATTTGGAAAAATATATAATATTTGGGCCTCAACGTTAATGACGTAATTGTAAAAACATTAAAAATATAGAACAAAATCAATTAAATATCATTAGGATATTACCAATTTTTAAAAACGCTGTTTAATAAGATGTTTTAGGTAATTTGTAGATTAAAGTGTAAAACAACAATTGACGAATAGATGGCTATTATATTGTATATAAAAACGTCAATTAACAATCATCTTATCACAGAAATTATTAAAATTGGCTAATTATATTATACTTTTATATTCTTACTTTAGAAAATGACTTATAAATAATAAATTAAATGAATTTAAATAAAATTTACCTTTTTCGTAAATGCTGTGCGTAACGCCCATCAAATTCACATAATAATTCACTAACACATTTATTCACTAAGTCAATCTACTAACGAATTTTTAATAAATCTAATATTGAATTATATAAGTATTTACACATTTACACATTTACTCAACATTAATCACTTTTATTTTAATCCCGCTCAATAAATATTTACACCCAATTTTATTCGCGCACTACGCGACTCTGTCAGAGTGACGATCACCGAATCGCCGCGTCGCGCCGACTCGCCGAATTCTATGACCTTCGCTCGCCGCTCACCACTTAATTTAAGTCTAACGGTAAAACTGATTGTACTGTTAGTGCGCACTGCGCACGCTCGCTCTAATTGGTTTTAGCTACATATTTGTGATGCATCAACGGCCGCGCGGCTCATAATTTGAATATTCTTTCTGCACTTGACTTAAATATCTTAGTTTTTCATTCCCTCACTTATTATTTTTAAGGAAAATCAGTTTTTCTCAATGCATACAAGTGTTTTAAAGTCAATAAGAGATTTTCCACATTTGAATTACACTCGCACACACAAATATTGTCAGAATTGTATGAAAATTGTGAATACAAAACTCTGAAAAGATTTAAGATACGTTTAATTAACTCACAAACCGACGAATCATTTAATTAACGAAATGAAATTAAAGTATCTTCATAAAATCTTAATTATATAAATGTTCTTTCCCGACCAATTCACTTGTTACCTTCCAATCAGATTCGCGCTTCACTAAATACTAACGCGCAGTACCAAATTGGCGGCCGTCTGCGCTCATCGCTCAATTAAGTTCTAACGGTAAATCCTGATGTGAGCGCTGGACTTTGGAGTGTGGCCGCGGATTAAATAGCTAGCGTCTGGTTTCAGATGACAAATTCAGCGGGGCGTGCGCACGAGTGAGACACCTGAATCCTCGCTCCACAGATATTGCTCCTCTCTTCTTAATTTAATTGTCAGCACAGGCGCAAAATTTTAACAGACTTTTTAAATGTAATATTATCGATGCACAGGCGTATTTTTCTCGATCCCGAATTTATACTTTTATTTTGAATTGAATTGAATTCAAGCTTCAGATTTAAATTAGCATTATGACGAATTGAAAACATGTCTTTAAAAATTTACAATATTTGCAACTGAATTACGAAAAGATAATTTAATTTGATCCTGTTGCAAAAAACGACCAACTTCGCATCACGCATGTTTAAAAAATCTGATTTTACCATAAACATTGGTGGGCACTCAAAAGCTTCCCCGTCACATAAAAACAGCATAATTGGATTACATTATTTAAAAAGTCAATTAATCAATTATATGATTTATAATTATTTGAAATTCAACGATAACAAAAGTAGCAAAAATAACCTTTCATAGTTCCTGTATAATTTAACTTTAAATAACATAAAAACTGATATTTTCTGAACGCTTCTTTATTTACTTACTTACATTGTTATTCTGACAAACTAGAAATAAAAATTATGATATGTCGTAGGGAGACTTTTATAATTCTCAATGAAAATTTAATCCGGTTGATGTTGCCAAAATAAATATTTAAATAGCAATCTGTTGAACCCGAACCCTATTCCAACGGCACCGACAACTCGCTTATCAACTAAAATTATTGAGAAACAAAGCCACGCTGCGCCCATTCCACCGAACCATTTGGCTCAAATTAATATCAAAAGTCCCAAACTAAACAATGTCATAAAGCTCTAAAATCGAAATAACTGCTTGTAAACGTATGTGTCATCGCAGCAATACTTTAGCGACATACACGCACAGAAGGCGACGTACACGGAAAGCAACACATTCCATGGGGGAATATATGTTGGAGGACGAAGGTAACTGATTTATGACAGCCCTAAATGAAACTCCCAAAATGGAATAAATGAAATTAGTCACATCTTGTAACCTTCTGTGCAGCCATTACAGCTTTTAGGCCGTAGCGAACGACATCTCCCGCATGCTGCCACGTTATTCACTCAACCATAACCCTTTCCTCCATAGCCGCATAGACTCTGTACCTCTCACACCCTTAGCCAATATTTTATTTCGCATGCACCACCCTTGGCATACTCCGCAGTCCACGCTCCAACCAACCCCCTGTTGAAAACTCACCCTGGTTCGAGTACATGTGCGTACTTGCACAACACGCCTACGCATACATTCCATTCATATTTATTGTCTCATTTTCGGTTACATGTCTAGAAACACAAACGAGCTCATATATCAGGTAAGTATATGGTGTTTTAATGAAAGCTTACATCGCATGTGCGCCGACTGCTGCGACGCGAGTCTCTTGTTATACACTCTCAAGGTAAGGGTGCTTCCTACCTACACCTTTGTGTTGGCGCACTTGCATCCCTCGAAAGTGCATACTAACTAACTATGTTATACCCCACCTGCCCACACCGTGTGTCGCCAAACGCGACATTTTGTTATTTTACATTTTTCAATTCAAGCAGCCGCATTTTCAGCACATACGAAAGGGTTTTGTTCGGTCCTCCCATACTCATGCCCATTCACACCACCGACAACCACTTTTCATCTAAAAGTGGATTCGCATCTCTCTGGCATTTGTTAAATGCTTGTACTAACCATTTGAAGTGGGCCAAACCCACTCCATTCATCCGTACGCCTGATTCCACAACGATATGCGAAACATGTTCGGCCCCATGTATGGATTCTATTCTCTAAATCGCACCTACATATTATATAAATCAATTACGTAACACCTGTACTATAAATTTAACTTTCGTTTAACTTGTTCGTTTCAGTGCGACACCCATGGAGTGAGGGCTGCATTCTCCTGGACATAAAATTGAAATGGGCATTAAGGATCCATTCCTAGTAGTTTGCATATTTAACGCGGAAGCTCTATGCTGGTCGGGTCATTTATTCAAAAGCTTCTTATACAGGCAAATCCAGATCATAATAAATTTCGGTGTTTTTACTGGCGCCTTTTTGCACTACATATTACATAAATGATGTTCGTCAAAATGCGGGTAGAACTTACAGGGTTTGCGCCTGTCAAACAATTCACACTCTGTTTAACACGACCATTAACAGATTGTCACAATTCATATTTATATCAATGTAAATTGCGTTAATTATCAAATATTTGTTTTAAATATAAGCTGTATTGAGGTTAAAGTGTAATTACGGGATTAAATTGGGAACAGACTCACTACGTGTTGTCTGTCGGATGATAAATTCGTAAAATTTATGTTGGTGTGCTCAATGGTTATTTAAATGGGTGGCAAATACGAACTTAATTAAATTATCGATTTTCTACATAAACTTTGAATTAAGCGCGTGCTTTGAATGTTAGTTGTTATTCAAATTTCGGTTAATAGGCAAATACTTGTGATCATTCTTGCATCCTTCTTCATTTTTCCTTAATTGAAAATTAAAATCATTGATAATATTATTATACATTTTCCATATATTATAAAATATTAATTTATGTTTTTAATACGTTTAACATTTCATTACTAGTTCCGTGTGTTTTATTTTTAGATAATCTTTTCCAATTCTGTTTTGTATTTTCTTTACATATACGATATTTTAATTATTTAAATATTACGAATTACTGAACGTATTTAGTAAATTAAAAAAGTTGAATTAAGCTATCACTGTTAAATACAATCATAGATTGTTATACATTTAATGACATTTTTTAATTGATCTCAACAACCCCCCAATATCTTTTTTAGTTATATACGTACCAACCAAATCGGAACTTTTTTCCAAAAATAACGATATGGGGTAGTATATCTACTATCATTATTCAACTGTTTTGAGAAAAAAAAACGAATGATGAGGAAACATGTTTTGACACCCCCTGAGCCCGAGAAAAAATGTATGTGCGACCAAAAATGTATGTCAGTACGTGTAGGAGTACATTTACTAAAAAAAAGGTATTTTTAATTTTTTTTTGTTAAAGTTAAAGTCAAATAACCAATTTTTTTTCTTGTCATTTCTCGCATTTGTATTTATATATGCATATTAACATGATTATTGTTTTTAAAAACATTTTAAAACAACGAATTATTGTTCGTTAAAACAACAACAAGTATGTTGGACAAATATCAATAAATTTTTCGTTGTCTCAACGAACTTATTCGTTAATTTTAAGTTCCATTTTGGTTCAGTGTAGCGAAAATATGCATTTTTTAAATATTCGAAGTAAACAGAAAAGCATGCACATGCATTCACAAGAACTTTTCGAGATTTCAAGCCTCTGTCTCAATTTTTGTGGATTTTGGAAAAACTGAAGACCCATTGCCAACTTTTCAAACAAATTGAGATAGAGGCTTGAAATCTCGAAAAGGTGTTGTGGATGCATGTTCTTGCATCGAGGTGTTGGGGTTGTTTTTTTTGTTGAACCAAAATGTGTTCAAAGTTGCACCAAGTCATTAAATGTTCACTTGCAAAAGCTCAGAAATATGCTTCATATGAATGAAACATAATTAAATTACATTGGCAACAGTTGTTGTAGCTATCATGCCATGTTACAAAGAACCACCCTATAGTTATGATGCCGATTTATGCCACTCCGAGTGGTATACGAAATTAAATTTCATTGAGCTCCCTAGCGCTCAACAAGTTGTCATTTTATCGTTTGTGCAGATAATATTCGTCATCAAGTCGAATCCTGGCTTATCCTCAAATCAATGTACAAAGGGTTGATATGTATTGATCAACTAATTATTTACAGCTGCATTTAAAATACCTTTTTCTTGACACAAATTAAAATGTCAAAACAAAATTAATTAACGAATTAAATGGAAGATTTCTGCAGTTGTGACATTTAAACACAAATCACTCATTCCTTTATGGTTCAGTCATTTCCTATTCCAAGGTAATAAATTCTCCACATGGCCTGATGTACACAGAATACTGATCCATTCCAAATGAATGTACTTCGTCCGTCGAACTAAAAATCAATTATTAGACATCCACTTTCTGGTCCTGGCACCGCTTTGACTCATACCACATACGCACACAAAATGCGCTGTATATGTTGGCGTCGTCCAATTTCAAATGCTGATCCATGAGCCCATGATGCCGCTTCGTTGATAATCTTTAAACGACCTGGAATAAGGCAAACCGGAGGGGTATATCCAGAAGACAGAACGAACATAAAAACTAGAAGCGATTGAAAATTTGGCGATTCGGGTCGATTTTTGCGGTAAAGCTGATGGGAATCGCGCCAACTAGGGCGTTTCGTTTTTGTGTGGTACAATGTACATCGATGTGCAACCATCGGAATAACGAAAAGCTGCGGAATCAACACACACACACACACACACATTCAAACGATCCCCTGCATACGTGGATAGTAGTGGCACAAATATAGCTATTGAGAAAAGCTTCTTTGTTTTTATATATACATTTATTATGGGCTCCTGTCGGACAGAATAATTTATTGGTTGACACAATCGCAGGCAACCTATTTAATTTGCTGAAGTCACTAGTTGGCACCATTGTTATCAGCAGATGCTGTGGCAGAGATTGGTGCAAGATCAGTAAAAAAAGGATATTTCTCGTGTGAGGACGGAATAAAAATGTGGCACTTTTACTGCAATGTGAACTTTGCTTTTTAATTTTGATCTGAAAATTATTTTTAGAAATCATCAACGTAATCTAGAAAATGTCTTTTTAGTTATTAAAGGAACAGAAAAATGCGTGGTGGCTTTAAATTGATCTATTTATCTGATTACGAGGAATTAGGCAATAATATTATACAATTGTATTTTAGCGCATTTGCGGCTTCACCAATGATTAACAAAATGAGCCGCTTACAGTAATAAGCGCGGAGTTCTCCCGCCCTGACACTTTCAAATAAAACAGAAAAATTACTTAATCACCAAATTTCGAGTGCTTCGGTTTATTTTCACGCAATTGAATTGATCGTGAAGCGCTTGTTCAAAGAAAAGTGTACGGAAAAAGCATGCACCAACTGAATTGAAATGAGTATATGGGGTGGCACAACAGAAATTAAGAACCACCCTACCATTAAGCAGAAGGAGCTCGTCAAAGGAGAAAAGGCAATTAGAATTTCAATTTCTCTTGTATCGTTATGGCAGCAACATGAATTCCAGTGGGGTGGGTATAGCGAGGTGGGCGGTACGTTGACGAAGCGAAGAAGGGCGGAAAAACTCCAAAGAATTGCGTGTGGATTTCAATTTGCCTTTTCGCGATATTCATAAATTCTTAACTCGAAAATGAATTTCGTTTGAAAACGACTGGTACGTTTTCGAAAGTACAACACAGTCTCAACCCTTTCATTCTTTTTTTTTTATTGTATTTTCGACACAAAATCTATGTGGCAGCAGCAAATGTGTATACACGAAAATCATGTATTATACTCGGTCCGCCTAATACACATGAGTCTATACGGAAACGGGGAATTATTTAAGGGAATATGTAATTACATAACCACCCCTCATACCCAGCTTTTGCTTCAATTGAGCCTAATTTGGGGCGTTTTATTTGAAAATCCCAGTTTCTGCTTTTGTGAGTGAATGAAAAGTTTCTGTCAAATAAAATTAAATATGCAAATTAGATTGATTGACATTAATGTACACACACGCATCGCCGCTATATGAGAATCTGTGAGTGTGCGTGTATAATTTATGAATTACCGACATGACTGCGACGTGGAATGTGAGTGTAAAAATGTCCTCCACCTGTTGGAGTTTATAACAAACATGATTCCCAACTTCCAAGTAATGTGCGGCATCAGCAATTTCGAAATTTCCCACCCTTGGCTACGTTTCCACGGTCCCTCGACGACTGTGCGTCAGCCTCTCTTCAGTGTACTTTCTTCAAACAATAACGATAGAAAAGAAAACTCAACAAAACGATTCTTAATAGGGTTCTTTAAATATTACCATTCACTGTATAGCAACGTCTCAACATCTCACTATGTGCTGTTCAGAATGTGGGAGGTACGCCAGTATCACGTAAGCGGTTTCACCTATTTGTAACTGCCGACGCATGTTTAATGCCATCTAATATTCTCCCTCAACGACGCTTTGTCGGAAAACAATAAAGATAATTTTACCGAAAATCAATCGGAGCAACAGATTTTACTAACGTACCATGAATGAATGTGGGGTGGAATTTTAGGCACGCAAATTCACAACATAACTAAAAACAAAAAATCAGTAATACGAAAATGGTACGCACTTTATGCTTTCTTCTTCCCTTTCAATCGACATTAACGTGAATTTGAATGGATAATAGTCATTCGCATAAAACATCTACCATGCCTAGTATGCACGCTTTTTCTGCTAAAAGTGTACTATTTTATGCTCACTATTTGGCATCATGCACACACATACAGGCCTATGATATTCAGTCTCACGATGTTGGGAAACCATAAATTTGGAGGATAATGTAACTGAAACTATGGGAGGGCAAAAAGCGATGAAGCAGCAAAAATGTCTATTGGCAAAAGAGGTTGAAGGTCGGTGGGAATTGGTAACAGATTTTCGTTTAGATGACAGCTAACACATAAAGGGTGGAGCTTTGGGTGGGAATTTTCAACCTAGTTGTTAAATAAACGAATAACTACTGCAATTTCATCATTCTAGTTGGAAATTCCATTTTGATGAGTTTTGTGCTTAATGCATATATAAAAGATATTTTAAATAAGGAAAAGTCAGAAGGAATTTTCAACACATAAACATGACGATAAAAAGGCATAGCAACGAGGTAAAAAAATGAAACTATTAAAATTAAATAACTATAATGATTTTACATGCACA